>JAHRHZ010000144.1:83954422-83979970 GCA_024137785.1 Ginglymostoma cirratum
TATTCAGCCTGGGAACCCTGCAGCCCAATGGTATCAATGTGGACTTCACAAGCTTCAAAATCTCCCCTTCCCCAACCGCATCCCAAAACCAGCCCAGCTCATGTCCACCTCCCTAACCTGTTTTTCCTCTCACCTATCCCCTCCTCCCACCTCAAGCCACACTCCCATCTCCTATCTACTAACCTCATCCCGCCCCCTTGACCTGTCCGTCCTCCCTGGACTGACCTATCTCCTCCCTACCCCCCCTACCTACACTCACCTTTACTGGCTCCATCCCCGCCTCTTCGACTTGTCTGCCTCCTCTCCACCTATCCTCTCCTCTCCTCTATCCATCTTCTATCCGCCTCCCCCTCTCTCCCTATTTATTTCAGAACCCTCTTCCCCTCCCCCATTTCTGATGAAGGGTCTAGGCCCGAAACGTCAAGTTTTCCTGCTCCTATGATGCTTCTTGACCTGCTGTGTTCATCCAGCCCCATGCTTGTTATCTCGGATTCTCCAGCATCTGCAGTACCTTTTATCTCTCATACAACTCTAATCTGCTGTGTCACTTAGGAAGATCAGGGTTGATTTGATTACTGCATATTTCCACCTTGTCCTGATTACCTTTCAGTTCCTTGCATATCGCGAACCTATCTACCTCTGCCATACATACAAAAAAAATTAAGGACTTTGCATCAACTGCCTTTTGAAAAAGAGAGTTCCAAAGGCTGAGGACTGCAGAGTGAAGTCTGTCAGGACTCAGGGACTTATCAGACTTATCACCTTGCAGTTCCAACAATTTGCTCAAGACCACTTCCCTGGTGTTTGTAATTTTTCTGAATTCCGCTGTCCTTTCCATTTCCTGATTTACAGCTACCTCTGAGATATTATTTGTGTCTTCTGCTGTGCAGACCAATGCAAAATCCTTTATTAATTCGCCAGACTCATTTTCTGTCGGACCAGCTTCACTACATTAACTATTTTTCTTCCTATTATCTACAGAAATTCTTCTTTTTTATATATATTTCTAGTTAGCTTTCTCTGGTAGTGAACTTTATTTCCCTTCTTATCAATATTGTCATCTTCTCACCTGCCATGCATCTTTGTGTTGTTATATGCTTTTTCTTTACATTTGACATTATATTTAAGCTAGAATTGAAAGCCAGTCTCAGTAACTGTGACCATGAAACTATCATTAACTGGATTAAAATTCTATTGAATTCACTAATATAACTTAGTGAAGAAAATCGACTATTCTAGTCAGGCCTACCTATCACTGAACCCACTCTTCTCAACTACTTTCTGAAATAGCCCAGCCATAGACCATTTGGGACAAAAAAAATTAAAGGCAGGCAATATAAGATAGCATGCTAGTGAAACTCAGATCCATTCGAAGAATTAAACAAAATCTTCCCGTTAGAAATCTAGGCTGACTACACTTGATCTTGCCTCTTGATGCTGTCGTATTCCAATTTTGAGTAAGAACCATAGAGTCAGAGTCATAGAACTGAACAGTACGGAAACAGAACCTTAGGTCCAACACATCTATGCCAACTTGATATCCGAAATTAATTTAGTCCCATTTGCCAGCATTTGGCCCATATCCCTCTAAACCCTTCCTATTCACATGCCCATGCAGATGCCTTTTACATGTTGTAAATGTGCCAATGTCACCACTTCCTTTGGAAAGTCGTTCCATACACGCATCACCCTACATGCCCCTTAGGTCCCTTTAAAACTTTTCTCCTCTCACCTTAAATCTATGTCCTCTAGTTCTGGACTCCCCCATCCTGGGGAAAAGACCTAGGCCATTCTCTCTATCTATGCCCCACATGATTTTATAGACTTCTATAAAGCCACCTCTCAGCCTCCAACACTCCATGGAAAATAACCCCAGCCTATTCAGCCCCTCCCTTTAGTTCAAATGCTCCAAACCTGACAAAATGCTTGTAAATCTTTTCTGAAACCTTTCAAGTTTCACAACGTCCTTCCAATAGTAGGGAGACCAGAATTAAACAAAACATTCCAAAAGTGATCTCACCAATCTCTTGTCCAGCCACAACATGACCTCCCAACTCCTATACTCAATGCACTGACCAATAAAGGCAAGCTTACCGAATGCCTTTTTCACTATCCCGTCCACCTGCAATTCTATTTTCAAGGAACTATGAACCTGCACTCCAAAGTCTCTTTGTTCAGGAACATTCCCCAGGATCTTACCATCTAGAGTATAAGTCCTGCCTTGATTTGCCTTTCCAAAATGCAGCGCCTCAAGGCAAATCAGGGCAGGACTTATACACTTAATGGTGAGGTCCTGGGAAGTGTTGCCAAACAGGAGACCCTGGAGTGCAGGTTCATAGTTCCTTGAAAGTAAAATTGCAGGTAGACAGGACAGTGAAGAAGACATTTGATATGCTTGCTTTTATTGGTAAGTGCATTGAGTATAGGAGTTGGGAGGTCATGTTGCACCTGTACAGGATATTGGTTCGGCCAATTTTGGGGTATTGCATATAATTCTGGCCTCTGTCCTATAGGAAGGATGTTGTGAAACTAGAAAGGATTCAGAAGAGATTTACAAAGATGTTCCTAGGGTTGGAGTGTTCGAGCTATAAGGAAAGGCTGAATGGACTGGGGCTATTTTAGCTGGAGCATCGGAGGCTGAGGGGTGACCTTATAGAGGTTTATAAGTCATGAGGGGCATGGATAGTGTAAATAGGCAAGGCCTTTTCCATGGGGTGGAGGCGTCCTAAACTAGAAGGCATAGGTTTAAAGTGAGAGGGGAAAGATATAAAAGGGACCTAAGGGGCAACCTTTTCACGCAAAGGGTGGTGTGTGTATGGAATGAGTTGCCAGAGGTAGTGGTGGAGACTGGTATGATTACACCATTTAAAAAGCATCTGGATATGTATATGAATTAGAAGAGTTTAGAGGGAAATGAGCCAAATGCTGGCAAATGGGACTAGATTTACATGAGGTACCTGGTCAACATGGAGGATATCCACTGAAGGGTCAGTTTCTGTGCTGTATATTTCTATGACTCTATGATTCTGTGACTTCACATGTATCTAAATTAAACTCCATCTGCCACTCCTCAACCCATTGGCCCATCTGATCAAAGTCCTGTTGAACTCTTCTTTGCTGTCCACCACACCACCAATTTTGGTGTCATCTGCAAACTTGCTAACCATACCTCCTATGTTCACATCCAAATCATTTATATAAATGATGAAAAGCAGTGGACCCAGCACCGATCCCTGTGGCATACTGCTGGTCACAGGCCTCAAGTCTGAAAAGCAACCCTCCACCACCACCCTCTTTCTCCTACCTTCACACCAGTTATGTATCCAAATGGCTAGGTTCTCCCTGTATTCCATGTGATCTAACCTTGCTAACCAGTCTACCATGCAGAACCTTGTTGAACGTGTTTCACCTTTTGCATTATGACATTAAGTTGTCTTGTCTATGTTTACCTCAACAATCTTTCTTTATAAAACTCGAAATTACATTAGCTATTTGTTAGCCACACACAGTACTTCTTTACTCACAGCGCTTCTTCCATTGCTGTCCTGACTATTTTAATATGTGCAGCTGCACATGTATGAGGCATACGGAACTTGTGCGAAAGCAAAAATAATTCTACATCCACAGTCATAGCTTAATGTTCTCTCTTTAATGAAAAATAGTCAAAAGTGGGCTTATGAAGACTGGCAACAACCAGTGACACTTGAGTTGAGCCTGAACTGTTCATTAAGTAAATATAACAAGGAACTGTGAATGCTGAAAGTCTGAAATAAAAAGAGAAATTGCAAGAGAAATTCAACATTTCTGGCAACATCTATGGACAGAAAGTAGAGATAACGTTATGCGACCAGTGACCCTTCTTCAGAGCTGATCTGAAGAAGGGTGACTAGACTCGAAATGTTAACTCTGCTCTCTCTCCAAAGAGGCTGCCAGATCTGTTGAATTTCTCTAAAAATTTCTGTCTAAGTGAGATCATTAACACATTGCACACTGATTGTAATCAGAGCTAAAATTAATAATCAAAATTGTGTTGAATCAAGGATTACCTGTTATAAACCGCAAGGTAAATAGCAACCGTGATTCTTCCTTTTCCATGTACGTACTTTGTTTGGTTAAGTATTACTGAGACTGTTTTGTATCATAACATCACAAACATGCTGAAAGATTTAGTTTCAAACATTTCATTTTTCAAAGGATTTATACTTGACTAAGATTATCAACTAAAGTCAAGCCTCAAATGCAAGTTCAGAGCAGTGTTATACCCAGCGATTGGAGTATCTCAGACTTGTTTCCTTCTTTGATTTGTAGGTATGTGAAGGAATTGCAGCTCAAAAATTAACACATATGGATAATAGTTTGCATTTTTTATAAAGAAAGTGCTCAACGTGCCTGTGAAAAATGATCAAGGCTTCTTTGGGACTTGACAGAGGTTGTGTATACATTGGGTTGTGTTTCTGGTGAGACTTGTTTGAGTTTACTCCGCAGGGAATGGGCGATGATGACACAGTCTCACAGAGTTAAGGGTCATTAGCGAATTTATTTCTGGTCATTGCATTCAAATCTTGCCAAACGCAAACCCCACTCCACATGAAACTGCCCTAAGCTTGGCACCTAATTAATCAACAATAGCCTGGGGGTATCCAGGAATAAAAGTGGGGAATAAATTTGAAAATCTAGGGAATTGAATTCAGGCCTCTTTCAAAGGAATTGATTCTTAACAGTAAGTTATGGAAAATGCAATGATCTGATTTCATCTGCACTTAAAAGTCTAAGGACTTTGGCAATGATAGCATGTTTTTAAATATTTGCTTTTAGGTAATGCTATGGTATATGACAACTTATTCTTGGCTTTGTTCTTGGACCAGCAATTTAATATTGTACATTTATGAAGCCATGCTTCAAGCAATCTTGTAAATTGCTTTGCACTTTTCCCTGATCTGTCAGCAAATGCATACTTAGATCTACATAAATTAAAAAAAGGCAAATTTCATTGGTCTTATAGTGCAGCCACCTCAGCTTATAAGCAAGGGCTATGAGTTGAAGTCCCATTCCAGGACTTAATGAACAAGAAGGTGCACTCAATGCGTCCAAATAAGATGAGTATCCACTTTTCTCAAACAAAGAACTGCGGATATTGGAGATCTAAAAAAAGCCAAAAATGGAAATCGTAGGAGAAATTTAACAGGTCTGGCAGCATCTATGAAGAGAAAACAGAGATAACGTTTCAAGTCCAGTGACCTGCTTAGAAGAGTCATGGGACTCGAAATAAGAACTTTCTTTTCTCTACATGGATTCTGCCAGACTTGCTGAATTTCTACAGCAATTTCTGTTTATGTAGGTCCAGTATTCAGCTGTCAGTCCCTTCAGTACAATCTAATGGCAGGCAGTAAGAGCAGGAGAGTTGATGGAAAGAAATCTGGAGCCTGTACTATCCCTGTATTTTCATAGCTCCAAACTACAGCATGAATTTAAAGTTGCCAGAGCAACTTAGACTTTTGGCATGGATCAGATTTGTGCCAACTACAATGGGTTCGATCGATATCTGCTGAAGAAAAGGGGTATAATCAAAATGGGTACAATCAAATTGGTGTTCAAGGCCTTAACCCACTCTTATCTCCTCCCCCACCCCCGACCCCCTCATCACTCCACTGGCCCTTATATTACCGTTATAGTTTTTTTCGGGGACCGTGTAGGATAGAAGATTCAAATATTTTCTCTCCTTGGATTTTCCACTCATTGAGATCCCTGTGAAAATTGTGTGTGTGATTAATTCAGTCCATTTGAATCTAGTTCTAAGAAGCATCAATTTTCAAAGCAGACTAGCCATAAATCATCACCAGTCACACAGACAGTTAATATGACTTGGAAATTGACAGTGATATTTGGTGTAGGGAATGTATATTTGTATGGAAGAATTTGGTAGAATTCTGGTGCCAATTGTTCCATTCATCACGATGTGATTCATTTGGTTCAACACAAATAGCATAAAAAACTTGTAATTTGAATGTTGTCCATATTATGGTCTTATGAAATCATATGAGCCACTAATAATCCTTCACCACTTCCCATTATTTCACAGAATATTCCTGCGTAAAAGCAATGTGCACACATGGAAAATGACAGAAAAATAATGTGTCTAAGAAACAAGATGAATGGGTTCTTTAAAATTTTCTGTTGCATATATATAAAATCAGTAAACATTGCTCTCATTCAGTTTCAAAACTTGTCATGCAGTCACAATGCACCATGAGATTATTTACAGGTTTAAAATATGTGAATAACCTCAGCTGGATAAAAAAGTATTCTAATTGTTTCATAATTCAGTTATTAGAATACATTAATTCCTGTCACACAGTGCAATAATTTGCATTTAAGTAACACCTTCAGGGTAGGTGCATGACAGAAGCAACTGCAAAACAGAATTTGACAGCACATCACACGAGGAGACCAAAGCCAAATCAAAGAGTTCAGTCATTTTTAGAATTACCCAGGAGTTAGAAGAGGTTTTAGTCCCTCTACCCATTTCTGGGTACGACCCAGGTAAAAAAGTCAAAGCTCTGCAAAGTCTCCACTCCTAACACAGAATTAGTGCCGAATGTTCATGAGAGACGTTACTAAGCACATCCACACACAAACAGCAGTAGACATTTGGAACTCTCCTCCACAAATGGCAGTTGATCATCATCATAGAATCCCTACAGTGTGGAAACAGGCTCTTCGGCCCAACAGGTCCACACCAACTCTTGGAGTGTCCCATCCAGATCCATCCCCCTATAACCTACTTGAGCCACACATCCCATTAGATATTAATTGTAAATCTGAGAAAATTAAGTTTTTGTTCAGGGGTATTAAGGTTGTGAGGGATATGGGCCAAAGGCAGGAATGTGGAGTTAGACCACAGATCAGCCATATGTTCAGTGAACGGGGGAACAGGCTTGAAGAGTTAAATGTCCTACTCCTGTTCCTATGATGCTGTGTTCCTACATCATTTGGAGACTGTTTTGGAGGTTCCCAAACAAGGGATAATTATTCTTTGGAAGGTTAAATTCCGTGGGAAATTCTGGATCATCCAAGGATTCCCATAGCATATTTTTCAGGATGCATTGCTACAAAAACTGTTATCCAATCGGAAGATCCAAGCGCTGGTTTGTATTAATGCTACTGAAAGTACTTTCATTACAAATTTGTGTTTACGGCAGTTGTTGTTAATGCATTTTTGAATAACTAAACATTTTGATAAAAATTATTTGCTAGTTTGGTGGTGTACCCTGGTCACTTACCCAGTAAATTACATATTTTTAAATAATGTTTAAAGTTTTTAAAAATGCCAATAGTTGCATCAAAATAAAAATTTTCTTTAAAAGACTCTACGTAGGCCTGCAATGGGCAAAAATGAGTGGGAACATGCCACTTTGATTCAGTTTGACCTGGGAATGTGGCAGGTTTGTGGGTCAAAGCTGTCCTTCAATCCAAATTGTTTAAAACTAGTCCAAAAGATCGAGGCATCTAGATCTGCTTGGTGAAACATTGCTGTAGAACACAAAAACACAAGATTGTAAGAAGTAGGGGGAGGTGTCAGCCATTCTGCCAATTAAACCTGCTCCTCCATTCAATAAGTTCCTGTTTGATCTGATTGTAGCCTGTTACTCCATTTTGCTGACAAGCCACCTCATAACCTTCGACCCCCTGGTGGATTAAAATTTGAGTATATTCAATGACCCACAATCCATCATTCACTGGAGTAGGTAATTCCAAAGGTCAATTGCTCTCTGAGGGAAGAAATTTGCCTTGTCACTTCTGTGTTAAAGATGTGACCCCTTGGTTGGAAAACATGTCTCCCACTCTAAATTCCACCACAATAAGAAATATCCACCCAAAACTTTCAATGGCCCAGTAATTGCTTTTGCAGTGTAGATTGTAGTTTTGCATTGGGATCACGCAGAAATCCCTGTTCAGTCGACTGTGGGAACTGCACAGTAAATTGAAATTTCCTTAGGGTGTTTACCCTGCATCCAGAAGCTTTCAAAATGTCCCTTAGAATCAGAGATTTTGGAAGGTTCCTACTCAGTTAAGACTCAAAAAAAGTTAACGGTTTAAAAATATATAAATCCTGGCCAACTGTTAAACTAAACCCTTGGCTCACTATTAAAGCCACAGTTGCACACTGTAATCCCAGACACCCCCTGAACAATCCTCGACGCCACTTACTCACGCCGTGACCTCGTCTTAACCAATAGTGTGCTCCTCCCAACACCACATCCATTTTCTAACAAACAGCTCTTCCACTCCAAATTGACACAGCCCCTCGATCAAATCTCTCGATCTACCCTAAGCACTCACTTCCTTAACTGACACCTGAAATAACTCCACACCGGCCAGTATCCCATCACTTAATCTCCCTTTATTTACACATGAACAGTCTTTGATTCTAGTACTGCCTCTTCGGAGTCAGCAGTCAGAGTGCCAGAATCTCTGACAGCCTGGGCTCCCTGATTGGAGCAGGTTAACAGCCCCAGTCAGTGAACTCATATTCCATGAGGTTCACCTGGCTTCACATGCGGATTGAACTTTCTGAGGAACTCGTGGATGTGGGTACAATTACAACAATTGGATAGAAACATGAATAGGAAAGGTTTGGAGGGATATCAGCCTGGAGCAAGCAGGTGGGACTAGTTTAGTTTGGGATTATATCCGGCATATACTGGTTGGACAGAAGGATCTGTTTCCGTGCTGTATGACTCCATGATTGATCTTGTTACAATCACGACAACACTCTACCTTTATATCCACATGCTTCCCTACCCCACATCACATAACTACCACTCATATTTCCCACCCACCGGCTGGCCACCTGGCACCCTGCCCATTTCAACTCATCTCACGGATGGAAAAGTCAGTAAAACTGGCGAATGAGACACACTGGTATGGCATGTCTGGTATGCTTCAAAATGGAAGTCCAGTGTGACCAGTCTATTCATCTCTCAGTATTACTTTCTTTTGAACTGGTTACTCTCTTTAGGCTGGCACTTTAACACCCTGCTCCTCTGATGCTGCTTGGTCTGCTGTGTTCATTCAGCTCTACACCTTGTTATCTCAGATTCTCCAGCATCTGCAGTTCCTACTATCTCTGAAACAACTTTAACACCCTAACCCACTTGGCACCATACCACACCTTTGTCCCACCAAATACCCGAGCCCACTTGGTAGCCTATCCCACCTCCGACTCATCAAACACCATGCCTGCTCACCCAGCTTACACCCGCACACCTAGGTTACAGCTTCACTTTTCACAGTAGGTGTGAAAATTTCTGCCAGTCATTTCAATTACTTAACAGAGTGCACTCATTCCTGAAACAGGGGACAGGGTCTCCACTCTGATGAAACTGCTGGTTGAGATGATTCCTAAATTGGTCTTCACCATTTCTCAACAGAAGAGAATTAGTGTTTCTGACAATGAACAGAATATTATCCTCTCAACATCAGTTAAGTTAAGCCCTTCCGGATATTAAAATGTTTCAATTAGCTGACCTTTATTCTTCTAAGGTCAAAGGAGTACAGGTCTAACCCGCCCAACCATTACTTGGTATAAAAGCTCCTCATCCTAGGAAATGACCTCATGATCCTTCTTTGAATGACATCCAACACAATTTCCCATATGTCCATCCTAATGGAAGATGATTAAAGTTGTGTGTTTTGCTGAACATTGAACCGTGAAACATAGAGGTGATCAAGCTATTGTTGGATGAGACTCCAGAATGACCCTGAATGAATATATTAAATTAAACTTTGCCTGGGAAGAGCAGTTTTCTGGATTTTTACAGCAAAGCCAAAGTGGTGAAAGGATACTTGAAACAATTTGTGAGTTTGACCTTAATGCTTTATGTTACTAAAGGCTAGTTTATATTTCCTACTGAATACAATTTTCCTGCACAATAAATTTAATCTATATTTATTTAATTTCATTGTTACAGTAAAAATTTTAAAAGATGAAATCTTAACCATCGCGATTTTTCCAAATGATAGTCATGAAAAGTTTAGTTTTTTAAAGTTTCTGGTCCCCATGGGGATCATAAAAATGTCACAAATTATGACATGATATGTAGTTGTTATAGCTCCCTTAATAGGCAGGATTTTCGCACTGATGACACTGCTGGTTGCAATGTTTCCCGGATTGGTCTTCAGCATTTATTAACAGAAGAGAATGAGTGTTTCTGACCATGATCAGAATTTCATCCTCTCAGCGTTAATTAATTTACACCGCTCTGAATGTTACATGTTTCTTGAACAGGTTGATAGTCTGTTTCTTTAGTAACTTCACAATCTTCTCCTTTCCTATTCATTCATATTGAGTTTAACATTGTTGTGGTCAATGCTGTCCTGGACATTAGAAGAGCTCTCCCTTTTTTTTCAAGATGGTACCATAGCATTTTTATTATGCGTAGCTGAAAGCATACACAGGGTCTCATTTTACTGTCTCATCCAAAAGACATCTGACTGTGCAGCACTCCTTCGCTGCTGCTCTGCAGTATCAAGCTAGTATTTGTGCTCAAAGTGCTGGAAAATCGATGAATAATTCTTTTTCTACTGAACCACAGATGCAAACAGCTTCTTGTAGAACAGGCCGATTTCCCCTGCTGGCTTCAAATGAAATGCCTTTGACTGAAACAGCAGTTTGCCAACACAATAAAGCCGTCAATATACTCCCAATGGCTCATGCTGCAGTAATGATCCAAGTCTGCCATGCTATAAAGCTTCTCTGTCAATCTAGCTACCTTCATAATGATCTGTGGGATCAGAAAGGCAGAAGCTCCCAAGTCATTTTGTTTCTGCATGCAATTCTTATGTTTTCTTTTTACTTTCATCCATAGTAGTATTTTCAGCAGAAAATTAGATAGGAAAGCAATTTGGCTTAAATGCAATGGTTTAGATAAAATTTTTTACACTTCCTAAAATATACAATTGGACACTTAACATCTAATATGGACTAAGCAGGCAATTTCACATTGAAAATTTGGTACCAAAGACAATGCAGCACTCTATCAGTATTGCACTAGAATGAAGTTCCTAGCATCACAGATGATAATCTTCAATTAATCCAATTCTCACCAAGTGCTGTGAAGAATTGGCTGAAGGTACTGGATACTACAAAGGCCATGGGCCCTGACAAAATTCCAAATATAGTACTGAAAACATGTAATTCAAAATTCGCTGGCCCTAGTCAATTTTTTCCAGTTCAGCTAAAATAAAAAGGCCTCTACTTCGGAATTTGGAAAATTGACCAGGTATATCATAGCACAAAAGTAGGACACATCCAATGAGGACAATTGGAATAGGTCGATTAGCTATGGTAAATGCAGGGTTATGGGGATTGAGTTGGGGGATGCTGGGTCTATGAACTACCAATCTCTCTCTGTCAGTCTTGATCATCATAAACGCGATCATCAACACTAGCAAAGGAATAACCTGTTCACTGATACCCAGTTTAGGTTCCACCAGGGCCACCAAGCCCCTAATTGCATTACAGCCTTGGTTGAAACAAGGACAAAAGAGATGAACTCCAGAGGTGATGTGACAGTGCATATCTTTGATGTCATGTCACCATTTGACAGAAAATGTTGTGAAAGAGCCCGAGCAATAGCAATAATCAGGAGAAATGTTTTTCAGTGATTGGAGCCATGCCTAGCCCAAAGGAAGATTGTGGTTCTTGAAAGTCAGTCATCACAGTCCAAACACATCTCTGCAGCAGCTCCTGAGTGTAGTAATCTAGGTCTAACCATCTTCAGCTGCTTCATCAATGACCTTCCCTTCATCATAAGGTCAGAAGTGAGGATGTTTGCACCATTCAAAAAAGTGTTCAGATACTGAAGCGGTCCATGCCATTATATTTTTACATAGAACACTTTTGCCTGGTGATCTCAGTGTATCCAAAAATGCTTTGAGGCTAATAAGATACTTCTGAGATTGTGCTGTAGATTGAGCCTGATTAGCTCAGTTGACTAGGTAGTTGGTGTGTGGAATAATGCTGACAGTGTGGGTGTGTCCCATTCCAGCTGAAGTAGATTTGGAAGTTATTTCCTCTCCCTGCCGCTGAGAGTGGAAGGTAATTGCAAACCAGCGCTGACAAAAACTGCTGAGAGAAATAACTCAGGATGTAGCATCAGTAGACAACGAGTCCAGAACCTGCATTCAGTCAAATCGCTAATAGAGATTTGCAACTCATTTTGTGCGTGGCCAGTAATGTTGACCCGTTCCTCCTACAAGCAGAAGAGGAGAATGAGCCCCCAGACAACGATGGACTGGTCCCCAAAAGCAGCCAGCACTCCTCAGTCACACATTGGGTCCTCCTCCACATTGTTTTAGCTTGGAAGATGATGGTGTTTAGAGACAAATACCTCTCCCCTTCATGCTGCCATTCCTCATGACACAACTACTGCTGGCACATACTACTGTTCCACCCACCTGCTCCCCATGTTAAGACCCATCAGCATTTGCCCACCTGGTACCCATAAGGTGTACATCAGTCATTCAGACTCGCCCTGGCAGTATGGAAGAGTTCAGTAACCAGCCTGCAACATTGGACTCATTTTCCTGGGGGATGCCATGATAGCCTGCCTACCTCAATCCAGCTTTTCTCGATCAAGAGGGACGCTCTCTTTTTTTCCACCAGTGACAATCCTTTTCCAGGTCTATCAGAATGACCCCTGTCACCAACATTAAATTCTTAATATTTGCAGGGTCTTCTATTTTCTTTTCAAATATTCATTCCCAGCTTTGGAAACAGGTAATTTTTCCTCCTGCAGTAACTAAAAATCTAGGTTTTCCACATCTTTACAGAAAATTCTAATAAATCGACCATAAGCACAGCTTGTTTTCTGCCTGATTAAGTCAGCAAATCATTCTGTGCACTCATTTTTTTCTTGATATTGACTTCTTCAGCTTAATTTTTAGTAGAGTGCAGATTTTTACTAGTGACATGCGTTTACATTTATATTACTGTCGGTGTGATGATTCAATAAATTACTCTTGGTTAAATCATTCAACATTGCTTAATCGGGATGACTTTCTCTTAGCTGATGCATTGCAATCGAGCGATAAGTTATTGAGGCCCTCAATTACATAAAAATTAATTGCATTATTTAAGAAAGGCTGCAAGGAAAAACCAAGGAATTACAGATCAGTGAGCCTAATGTCGGTGGCAGTTGGAGGGGATTCTGAGAGTTGGGATCTCCATACATTTGGAAAGGCAAAAACTGATTACAGATAGTCAACATGGCTTTGCGCGTGGAAAGTTGTGTCTCACAAGTTTGAATGAATTTTTTAAAGAGGCGACCAAGAAGACAATAGAAGGCAGTGTGGTAGACATTGCCTACATGGACTTTAACGAGGCCTTCGACAAGATTCCGCATGGTAGACTGGTTAGTAAGCTTAGATCACCAGGGAGAGCCAGCTGGGAGAACACGCTCCCCCCCACCCCCCCCACCCCCCCATATATGTCAACGGAACTGAGGTTGAGAGAGTGGAGAGCACCAAGTTACTCGGAGTGACGGTCAGGAAGGAGATAGCAATAGCCTAAACACACACACAGGTAGGTTCAGAAACAGCTTCTTTCTGGCCGTGATCAGACTGTTGAATAGACTGTAGCCTCAAATAATGTAACCTGTATGCCTCTAAGTCTTTTTGATCTGTACACCCTTTGCTTGCTGTGATCTGCCTATACTGCTCGTAAAAAAAGCTTTTCATTGTATTTTGGTACACGTGACAATAAAATCAAAATCAAAATTGGACACAAATTTTGAATGATGGTACGAGACAGAGGATGGTTATGGGGTGTTTTTTGGACTGGAGGCCTTTGACCAGCATTCTTTGCAAGGATTGGTGCTGGGTCCAATGTTGTTTGTCATTTATATAAGCAATTAGGATGAGACTATAGGAGGGATTGCTACTAAGGTTGTGAATGACATCAAAATTGATGGTGTACCAGGCAGTGAACAATGTTATCAAAGAAATCAGCAGAATCTTGATCTACTGAGCCAAATGGGAAGGGGAATGGCAGATGGAGTTCAATTCAGAAAAATACAAAGTGCTACATTTTGGTAAGACAAACCAGAGCAGGACTTACATGGTTAATGATAAGGCCCTGGGGATTGTTGTGAAACAGAGAGACCTATGTGGTACAAATACATGGGAAGTCGCGTTACACATGGACATGGTGGTGAAGGTGGTGTTTGGCATGCTTGCCTTCATCAGTTAGAGCATTGACTACAGAAGCTAGGGCATCATGTTACTGTTGTACAGGACATTCATGAGGCCACATTTGGAGTATACGGAAAATTCTGGCTGCACTGTCATGGGAAGGATGTTATTAAACTGAAAAGGGAACAGAAAAGATTTATAAGGATATTACTCAGACTGGAAAGTTTGAGAGTGGCTGGATAGGCTGGGACTTTTTTCTGTGGAGCATAGGAGGCTAAGGGGTGACCTGGTAGAGGTTTACAAGATAATGAGGTGCATAGATAAGGTGAATAGCCAAGGCCTTTTCGTCAGTGTAGGGGAGTCCAAAACAAGAGGGCATTGGTTTAAGGTAAGAAGGGAAAGATATGGGGCAACTTTTTCAGGCAGAGGGTGGTGCAAAAATGGAACAAGTTGCCAGTGGAAGAGGTAGAGGCGGGTACAATTATAACATTTAAAAGACAGGTACATGGATAGGAAAGGTTTAGAGGGATATTGGCCAAACACTGGCAAATGGGACGAGGTCAGTTCAGGAAAGCTGGGTGGCTGAAGGACCTGTTTCCGTGCTGTATGAGTCTATGACTTTTTGACTTATTCACAGTCCCACATTCTGAAACTGTAAGGCTTTGAATTTGCTGATTGACTGCTAAAGAATAGAATGAATAATTTCCGCCACTGTTTTTTTAAAGTAAGGTCCTATTGGAAATTTGTTCCAAGGTGATATTGTGGACAATTCAGCACCATTAGCGGCTCCTCAGATCTGAGGCAATCATGTCCAAGTGCAGCAAAACATGGATAATATTCAGGCCTGGCTGAAAAGTGGCAAGTAATATTTGTGCCACCCAAAGCCATGCATTGACAATTTACAACAAAAAAAAAAATCTAACCATCATTCCTTGGCATTCAATGATATTACCATCACTGAATCCCTAACTATCAGCATGCTGGGGGTTGCCATTGACCCGAAACTGAATTTGACTAGCCGTATAAGTATGGTGGCTAAAAGAGCAGACCAGAGGTTAGGAACCCCATAGTGAGCAATTAACGTCCTGCCTTCCCAGGGCCTGTCCCCCTATCTACAAGGCACAAACTGGAATGTGATGAAATACTCCCCACTTGACTGGATGAGTGCAGCTACAACAACTCTCAAACATTTTGACACCATGCAGGACAAAGCAGCCCACTTGATTAGCCCCATATCAAGAAGCATCTATTGTCTCCACCACCAAAACTCAGTAGCAGCAATGTGTACTATCTACAAGATGCACTGCAGCAATTCACCAAGTCTCTTTAGACAGTGTATTGCAAACCCATGGCCACTTCTATCTAGAAGAAATAGTAGTGGATACATGAGAACACCACCATCTGTAAATGCCACTCGAAGCCATTCGCCATCCTGACTTAAATATTTGCTGTTCGTTCATTGTCATTGGGTCAAATTCCTGGAACTCCCTCCCTAATGACATTATAATCTGCAGTAGTTCAAGAAACCAACTCACCACAACCTCCTCAAGAGCAACCAGGGATGGACAATGAAAAAGTTCATAACAATGATTCAGAAAATAGAAACAGGAATAGGCTATTGAATGAACTCTACAATTCACTTAGTAAATAGGTGATCTTCTACTTCAATGTCACCTTCTTGCATTATCTCAATATCTCTTGGTGGCATAAGTGACCATAAATCAATCAATTCGTCTGTTGAACGTGCTCAATAATTGAACTTCCACAGGCATTGGAGATTTGGGGAGGCAATGTTAAATTTTTAAAGATTCACCATCCTCTGAGTTATTTTGTTTATTGGGGGATGTGGACATTGCTGTTGGGGTCTGCATTTACTGCCCATCACTAGTTGGCTTATAGAAATTATGGTGAGCTGCTTCCTTGAACTGCTGAAGTCCACTTGGTGCAGGCAGTTCATCAATGACAAAAAAGGAATAGTGAAACAGTCCCAGTTCGGAAAGAATATTACTTGGAGAGAAATTTGCACGTAAGGGGATTCCCATGTATCTGATATATTTATCATTCTAGATAGTGGTGGTTGTGGACATGGAAAGTGCTGTTGAAGGAGCCTTGACGGAAATCTGGAGTGTGTCTTGTAGATAGTACATTTTGCTGTCAATCTGCTTTGTCCTGGATCATGTCAATCTTTTCAAGTGCTGTTGGAGCAACATTCATCCAGGTGAATGTGGAATATTTCATTACAGCCCTGAGTTGTGCCTTGTAGATGGTGGCAGGCAGTGGGGAGGCAGGAGGCGAGTTACACATCTCAGAGTTCCAAGCATCTGACCTGCGCTTGCACAGTATCTATATGGCTAATCTGATTATGATTCGAATCACGGCAACTCCCAGGACGTTGATAGTGAGGTTATTCAGAAATGACAATTCCATTGAAGGTCAAGAAGAGGTGGTTAGACTCTCTCTTGTTGGTCATTGCCTGATACTCATTGTGTGCAAATGTTGCGTCCAAAATGGATATTGTCCAGGTCTTGCTGCATTTGGATATGGACTGCTTCAGTATCTGACAAATTGCAAATGGTGATGAACATTGTGCAATCATCAGCAAACATCACCACCCTGATATTATGGTTTTCATCGATGAAGCAACTCAAGATGGTGGGGCCTGGGACATTACTCAGAGGAACTCCTTCAATCCTGTCCTAGAGCTGTGATGGCTGACCTTCAAAAACCACAACCATCTTTCTCTGTATCAGGTATGACTCCAACAACTGGAGAATTCCTCCTGATTCTCACTGTCTAGTTTTGCAGAACTCCTTTTTGGCATACTCACTAAATGCTTTCTTGATATCAAGGGCTGTTGCTCACACCTTCCCTCTGGAGTTCAGCTGTTTTGTCCATGCTTGGACCAAGGCTGCAATGAAATCAGGAGTTGAATGGCCTTGGAAGAACCCAGACTGAGTATGATTGAGCAAGCAGTTCCTTTGCAAATGCTGTTTCTTAGCACTGTAAACGATTCTTTTCCTTGCTTTGTTGATGATTGAGAGTAGACTGACAGAACAGTAATTGGCCATGTAGGATTTTTCCAGCTTTTTGTGCACAGAACATATCTGTGCAATCTTCCACATTGTTAGGTAGATGCCAATGTTGTCAAAGTTGTGTTTAGTTTTGAAGCACAAGTGTACAGTATTGTAGCTGGGCCATAGCTTTTGCAATATCCAATATTTTCACTCATTTCTTGGTATCATGTAGAGTTAATTGTATTGCCTTGCTAGTGGCTTCAGTAAAGGACCAAGATGGATTTTTCACTTGACACCTCTGGCTGAAGATGGATGCAAATAATTCAACCTTCTCTTTCTGCGAAACGACACTCTTATGGATTTATTACTCCCTATCTTTAGAACTATGAATGCAACCAATTCTATAAAAGCTACATTGACTATGCCTAAAGCACGTAAACGGTTGTGAACCATTGGCCTGGGCGTGTGAAAGGTGCTATCCAAAGGCATGTGTTTCTTTCTTTTCCTTCCCAAGTGTTGACATATATCGCTATCCTCTGAGTGGATAGTAAGAACCCTATCTATAAAGACCAATAAAAACAGATTCATCTAAAATAATAAATGTGGCAGGTGGTTACTCAGCAGGTAACAAATATTCCCTGAATCCTAGAGTCTATAGTTCTTAAGCAAAATTAACAAAGTTTTAAATGAGATTGCTATTTTAAGTCTGGGTAAAACTCCCCAGATCCTCAGCAGTCATCCAGCCCTTTCAAAAAAAAGTTATTACCAGCTGCATCTTTAACAGACATTTCTCACAGTTTTTATCTTCCTCCCTCACTAAGGAACAGATCTACTTCAGACTGCTAATCAGGATGCTCCGCATAGGGCAATGTTAGAATAGCTGTTTCTGCAGATCATGCCCAACTGTGATCTAAGTGAATCGTTGCCTTTGTTAGTTGCATCCTGATCCATCCTAGCCCTATAAGACTCAGTCTGCAGCTGTTTCTAGCATCCTCATGGGTTTAAGCATTAAAGCAAATTCTTATTCCCCTGGTTTGCAGAATCTTTGGAGTGAATACAATTTTTCAAGGTCAGACATTTCAGGCTTTTGCTTTCTTGATTTAATACAGCTGCATTAATTTCCCGCATATTCTCTCCAGATCTGACTCGATGTTTACAAATATTTATTTCAGATACGTTCAAACTTAACAAAGGAAACAGAGAAGAGTTGAAGAGCTTATTATCATTTTCCCAGTGCTTATAAGGGGCTTGGGAACAGATCCAAAGCCTTGTTATCAGTAGAGAGGTGAAGGGTGGCTGGAAGGAGGAAGATGGGGAAAATAAGGGCACAGACTCCTCGTGGATAACAGAAATCACAGATACACGCCTATATAATTTTCCTATGTACCACGAAGGACTATGTGACCAGACCAAATGAGTTAATGGGAAAATAAATATGGGATCTAGTGCTAACCTCCCAAGTATGCAGGTCTGCAGTGAATCAGCATAAAACAAGGAAGAAGTGTTGTAGCTTTTAAAACCAAACTGGATAAATACGCAAGGGGGCAGACATTTCAAGGAGTGTTTGGGAAATGCAAAAGAATGGAACTAATTGGTATGTCTTTCAACAAGCCCACGTGGGTATAATGCAACAAATGGCCACATTATAGTGACTCAATAACTTATATAAACATTGAAGCATGTGGAAGAAATGAATTATTGAGAAGTCATAAAAATATAAAAGTTAGGAGTAGGAGTAGACCATTCAGTTCTAGGAGTCTGTTTCACCATTCAGTGAGATCATGGTTGAATTTTTGAGGAAGTATCACATCAAACTCAAAAGATTAACTCTGTTTCCCCCTCCACATGTGCTGCCAGACCTGCTGAGTTTGTCCAGCACATTCTGATTTTACTTCATGGCTAATTTTCTGCTTATGAAGCCATAAACATATGAAATAGGAGTAGAAGGCAACATTTGACCCCTCAAGCCTGCTCTGTGATTCAATAAGACCTGGACTTCAACACCATTTTCCTGCACTATCCCCACATATCACAGCCTCTGATACCAGTCTAGGGACATCGATATGGTCAGTCAGCCACTTGAGATGGTCACATTCAGGATTTTTTTAAAATTTGATTTATTATTGTCATGTGTACTGTGATACAGTGAAAAGTATTGTTTTGCATGCTAATCAGACAAATCATGCCTTACATAAGTACATCAGGGTAATAGGGCAGAATTCAGAAAGTAGTGTCACAGCTTCAAAGAAGATCAACTCGAATGTATGAGCAAGGACAGAGGAGCTGAATATCACATAGCCCAGCAGCCATCTTGACTCTTTCTACCCTATTGTGGGCTGTTTTACTCGGGGAATGAGAGCGGGACATATATTAAGTGAGATGAAAGTGAACGGCGTGGCTATTCCTGTTTGTGACGATGAAGAGATGCCTGAAGCAAGTGAATAGGCAGCACAGAGAGTGTGGAAGATTAGTGGTATCTGAGCTTAGGGCTGGTGAGAATTGTTTATCATCATCATAGAATCCCTACAGTGAGCAATCAGGCCTGTCAGGCCAACAAGTCCACACTGACACTCAGAGCATTCCACCCAGACCATCTTCCTAATCTACACATCCCTGAACGCTACGGGCAATTTAGTGTGACCAATCCACCTAGCCTGCACATCTTTAGATTGTGGAAGGAAACCAGAGCACATGGATGAAACCCACACAAACACAGGGAGAATGTGCAAACTCCACACAGACAGTCACCTGAGGGTAGAATTGAACCTGGGTCCCTGGCGCTGTCAGGCAGCAGCGCTGACCACTGAGCCACTGTCCCATTTAGTGGCAAGTTATAGTGGCAAATAGATTATTCAAATAAGTCCTGTTTTCTCTAGAATTCAGAAGATTAATTGGTGATTTGATCGAAGTCTGCAAGATGTTAACAGGAAAAAACAGTGTCAAATATGTAAAATAAAACATAAAACAAATAAAGATAAACTATTTCCACTGATTGAAACTAGGGGCATTGTCTAAAAATTAGGACCAGACTGTTGAGCGGAGATGTTAGGAAGCAATCCAACAAGTAAAGTGTGGTAAAGGTTTGGAACTCTTCTCCACAAATGGTATTTGATGCTGGATTAGTTATTAATTTAAATCTGAGATAAATAATTTTTTGTTAATCAGAGGTATTAAGGGATATTGGTCAATGACAGGTATATGGAGATTATCCATGATCTCATTGAATACTGGAATAGCTTGTGGGGTTGAACAGCCTACTCCTTTTCTAATGTTCCTACATTCCTAAATTGTTCAGAGAATGGCATATGGTAAAATGGGCTGAAATTGAATGAAAGGGAAGCCATAGGGGCAGGGTATGTAATTACTGAGACGTGTTTGCTAAGATTTATCAAGAAAACATACTGGGCGTCATGACAAAATATCTTCTTGAAAACTCATCAACTGGCTCTTAGCCCTTCTGCCTTTATTAGTTAGCTAATCCTCTACCCGTGTGGACATACTACCCCTACACTATGAGCTGTTATCTTATTAAGTAGTGGGGACAACTGCAGCATTTAAAAGGCATCTGAATAGGTTAATGGATGTGAAGGGTTTATAGGAATATGGGCCAAATGCTGGCAAATAGGACTAGATTAATTTAGGACATCTGATTAGCATAGAGGGGTTGGACTGAAGGGTCTGTTTCTGAGCTGTATATCTCTATGACTCTATTTATGCTATTTACCTTACTCTTACTTTAAACAATGGGAATAGCCACCAGTCTTACTAAACAAACAGCTACTTTCCCAGCATTTGCACGTCGCGTAGTTTGTCATATCACTCTACCTCTGGCCACACTGTAAGTAAGCCTTTCCATCTGTGCCTTTTATCCTCTCGTGCTCAATTCTCAGTCTGTGGAGATTTTATTTTCTGCAGTAAACCTTAATTAAAGCTCTTCTTATCCCCTTTGCACTGAATTCTGACCATCTGCGTTGGTGGGATTTTAAACCATGTCACGAGGTCATAAACCTGGGATTATGAATTACTGATTCTGTGACAGTGCTACTGCGCCACTGAGTCCAGAATATTATTTGACATGGAGCTTTCATAACAACAGACTTCTATTATCAGGTCCTCTGGCACACTGGTAGTATCTGTCCCTCTGGACAATTAAGATCAGGTTCATGTCCCGCACTGTGATCTGTACCCCACAGAAGGTCAGTCATCACATAACAAACAAGTTGATAATCTGTCTTTAAAGTCTGCCAATGTATTGATGACAGGTATTAAATGCAAGAGATTTTTCTGATCAGCCAGAACTGAATGGTAGCTGCAGAGTAATAGTCACCCCATAATAAAAGATTTCACGCATGGACTGCTGCCATGAGCACATGTCATCCTCATTCTGAAGGACTAGCAGACATACAGTTCAAATATCATCTCCATCCAGTTCCTCAGCAAAGAATGTAACATAAATTATATTTCAGATTAGTTAGAACAGTGGGTGGTAGCATTTTAGCATGGACAGCATTGTAACGGAGTATGGTGTTGGCATCAGCAATTTCAACACGTCCCTGCATTGCAATAGGAATAGTGAGTAGGAAAGAAAAGTATTGACCTTAACTCATTTTTGTGTTGCCAGACTTTTGGACATTAGCACCAATTATTGTGTCCCCATTGTGGCCTTCCTTTGAAATCAGATAATGGTTACCACAACCAAGATCAGATCTGGGATCTTGCTTCGACAACAAAAAAAACAAAGAATCTGTAGATGTTGGAAATTTGAAACAAAAACAGGAATTGTTGGAGAGGATCAGCAGGTCTGACAGCATCTGTGGAGAGAAATCAGGGTCAACATTTCAGACCCAGTGACCCTTCTTCAGGGTTCTGAAGACCTGCTGAGTTTCTCTAACAATTTCTGTTTTTATCTGGAATCCTTCTTGTTTGTATCATTCATTATTTCAATGTGTAGTGCATAGTGTGCATACAATCGAGAAAACCAAGAATTCTGTTTTGTCATAAGCTCGCTTTTAAAAGAATCTATTAGATAAACTTAAATGTAAGAACATCCGGGTGCAATGACAATGAAATAATGAAGCATATATCATACAACAAATATGTGACTATTGTTGTGGCATATCTTTAAGAGGCATTTCAGGAACCTCTACTATCCAACCATAATGAGTGAAATATACTCAGGTGAACTTTAGGCAAATGATACCAGCAGACCTGGACATGTTTACTGGCCTTCTAATATTATTGTATAAATTTTTAGTTCTTTAAATTTGTAAAGAATGTTTGTGTTACCAATCGTCTTCGGGTGGGTGGTATGATTTTGTAAGTATAGGTAAATACTGTGACTATCTTTATAGTACAGATTATATAGGCTGAATGGCCTCATATGTGTAATATCATTTTGTGATTCAGTGGCATTCAATGTTAGCTTACATTGGAAAATTAAAATGATAAGAACACACTATTATTTCATGGTTACATGATGAGAATTTGTAAATTGTGTTCTTCCTCAAGAGCTATATGTTGAACCATCATTTTTGAAATTCTTTCATGGGATGGGGCTAGTCCAGCATTGACAGACCTAGAGAATGTGGTGAGGTGCTGCCTTTTTGAACCGATGCAGTCCACAGTGGGTAAGTCCATCCACAATGTTTTCAGGAAGAGATTACCAGGATTTTGATCCAGTGACAGCAAAGGAACAAAGATGTAGTTCCAAGTTATGACAGTGACTGTCTTGGATGGGAACTTGCGGACTCAGGCCTTTCTAAGTGATTGGAATATTGAATATGTAAAAAAACAGAATTATATAAGTATGATTTTGAAAGGAAACATATGTTTTGAGACACAAGACTTTCTCCATCGGAAAGAGAAGAATGAAATAAAGCTAAGCTCACACAAACACGACAAAGCTTTAGGAGAAGGATAAGTGAAATCAGATATTGTTCTTCTGTAAATAGAAAGGATTTGTTGGTGGATTATGAGGAGAAAGTTAATTATGAGGCAGCTCCCAAGTGAAGTCTAATTTGAAGAAAATGAGAAAAAGCAGGTTCAAATGCAACTTTAATCAAAATGACTTGTTTTTAAAAAATTGTATTAAAGAGCATTCTTTTTCTGTTTTAACACTGATTCTGACCTGAACACTAACCCTACCTGGTAATTCAACTAGTAACACTGAAGTTAGAGGGAATTACTGGCTGAGTAAGTGCAACCTCAAAAAAGTACATGCAATGCATTAGATGGCTTGCATACTGCTTGAAAGAAAGATATGTAATTGAACTTTCCATCTTGCACTCAGCAAGAGAATCGCAAGAATGCCAAAATTCAAATAATCACAATTTCAACAACAAGAGGAAAGGACTTGATTAATTGACAAGTTGTCTCTGATTGTGAAGAAGTCATTTTGAGGTACACAATTACCAGGTTTTGTTAATAGTGGCATAGAATACAAGAGGAGGGAAGTTAAGCTCAACCTGTATAGAACACTAGTTAGCCCCTCAACTGCAATATTGTGCACTATTCTGTGAATGCACTCTACAGAAGTTATGAATGCAGAAATATTTTCAAGAAATGTTCTCAGGATGAGAAACCTCAGTTTTTCTTTGAGAATCCCCACAGTATGGAAGCAGGCCATTCAGCCCTTCAAGTCTGCATTGACACTCGGGACAGCATCCCGCCCAGACCCATCCTCCCACCCTCTCTCTGTAATTCTGCATTTCCCATGGCTAACCCACCTACCTTGCATATCCCTGGACACAATGGGAAATTTAGCATGGCCAACCCACCTAACATGCACATCTTTGGATGGTGGGAGGAAACCAGAACACCCGGAGGCAACTCATGCAGGCACGGGGAGAAAATGCAAACTCCACAAAAGATAGTTGTCCAAGGGTGGTATTGAACATTAATGAAGATACATTGGAGAATTTGGGACTGTTTTCCTTGGAAAGGAGAAGGTTAAGCAATCAGACACTTCCAAAATCATGAGGGTTTGGGACACACTAGACAGGGAGAAATTGTTCTCACTTATGAAAGGATCAAAAATAAGGCAGTGAAAATATTTCTTTTTTGCTTACACAGAGAGTGATTGGGATCTGAAATGCACTCCCAAGAAGTGTGGTGGGGTCAGGTTCAATTGAGGCATTCAAGCAGACATTAGATGATTAATTAAATCAAGATAATGTATGGGCTACAGGTTAAGGGGCAGGAGATTGGCACTCAGCCCTGATGCACATTCTGAGAGCCGTTGCAGAAACAATGGGGTGAATGGCTTTCTTCTGCACTCTTAATAATTCTGTGATTGGTCCATCATGGCAGCAATAACTATGCTCCTCAGTAAGTTAAAAGTGCAAAAGTTTTGAACATATTCCTTTTGCTTACATAGGCCAGATTTCCTAAGTGTAAATGAATCACTTCACGAGCTTGAATGATTGTTTCAATTTGATTACCAAGCTGGTGATGTGACTAATTTACTCTTGCTAGAAAATACATATATTCGTGAACAGGCTTGTCCTCTCTGCAAACAAAAGGAATATGTTCAAGCCTGGCACCTTTTTCCAATTTCCCGCTAGTTTGATGAGTCTGTTGTTCACCATTGCTTTCTTCGCAGTTTATCAGTCAATCTGAGTCTATTTTCAGCAATCAGTACCTTTTCCTCATGTAATATAATTTGGTGTTCTTACATTTATCCTGATGTGCAAAATGAAAATCAAAAGCAACATGTCTCTTTGTGGCCATGTTCACATTTTTTACGACTGACAATAAATTCCTGATGTGAGATTGCAAGTGATATTTAAGAATATTAATTTACATCATTATTACTGAATTTTAAAATACTTATCCTCATGTTCAAATCTCTGCATGACTTCATCACACCCTGATCTGACTAATCTTCTTTAGCCCCATAATCCTCTGGGATATCTTCTTTTTAAGCCTGGCCTCTTCAGTTTCCCTAATTTTAATTGTACACCGGTTGTTGGCCTTGCCTTCAGCTACATAGTCCCTACACTCTAGAATTTACTCCTTCACCTTTCTGCCTAGCCAGCTTACTTGCTTTCTTCCTTTTAGATCCTGTACAAAACCTATACCTTTGTTTATCTGTGCTAACTGTGAAATCTTTGGTATTATTAGATTAATACAAAATACAAAATGAGTCTGCAGACGTATGATGTTATATAGGCTAATGTCATCTGAGTACAAACCTTCACAAAATCAATAAAAATAATAATGCCAAGACTGATGTTGTGATTACTCTTCCCAACTTATTTTTAAATGAATATGAATGGAAGTCGCTTGATTACCCTTGATTATATTATAAAGCTGCCCTGAAAAAGCATATGAGATAAAAGAT
>JAHRHZ010000144.1:83980370-84039126 GCA_024137785.1 Ginglymostoma cirratum
CATTTCTGATGAAGGGTCTAGGCCCGAAACGTCAAGCTTTCCTGCTCCTATGATGCTGCTTGGCCTGCTGTGTTCATCCAGCCCCACACCTTGTTATCCCTGAAAAAGTATATGGTGTTGCATTAATTCCTGTGATGATTTGCAATAAGAACTCACTCATTATATCTAAATTAATATGTTACACTACACTAATAACTCCTTATGTGCTGGGTTTCATGTTTTGGGTTATAATGTGCCTGTTAAGCACCCAAGAACATCTTAGCACATTAAAGGCACTATATAAATGAAAGTTGTCGTTGGTAATAATTAACAGGCTTGATCGCAGCTTATTTCCTTATTTACACCATTTCTAAACAATTTAACATAAACAATAAAAAACAAAAGAACTGCAGATGCTGGGGAGCTGAAACAAAAACAGAAATTGCAGGAAAATCTCAGCAGGCCTGGCAGCATCTGTGGAGAAAAATCAGAGTTAATATTTTGGGTTCAGTGACCATTCCTCAGAATGCTCTGTCCTGAAGAAGGCTCACTGGACTCAAAACTTTAACTCTAATTTTTCTCCACAGATGCTACCAGACCTGCTGAGACTTTCCAACAATTCCTGTTTCAGTTTCAAAGTAAAGAATGGGCCTTTAAAAGCATAAGCAGGGCAAAAATCACTCAGCTGCATACTCTGTACAGGCTTCCACTTTAAAAGTGGAAAATCAGTTCTATGAATGATTTGGGCAAGGAAAGGATCTTGATACACTGATGAAAAATGTTGACAAGCTAGAAATACAGTAATGATGCAGCTTAGGGAAAGGTACAAGAAAAATAAATTAAGCTTAAGATTAAATTTTTACTGAAGTCTTTTAGAAGTTAATTAATAAGCAGTTCAGATATATTAAGTTGGGTCAACATTTTGTTACTCAGCAATTATGCAATTACAAGGGAACTAGACCAGGAACAAAAGACCAGGCGCTTTTCACATCACCTTTTCGAGTGTGAAATAAGGCTCAGGAAAAAGCACCATCTGCTGGATACTTTGGTTATTACAAATCCAATGTTTTTTAAACTTATGGACAAATGGTGAAGCCGTTAAAATTGCAGACATGCCATAGGCCAGAATTTGCTGAGCATAGATTTGTCAGTAGATTGTCAGATTAGAACATATTACAGACTTAAGGGCGAAGACAGTGAGGGGATTGAAAACTTAAAGTAAGTTAATGCATTGCTGGACTGGGAGACAATGTAAGTCAACAGGCACATTACTGAGGATGGACAGGGCTTAATGCGAGATTGGATATGGACCGTTGCATTTTGGAAAACTTGAAGTCAGCAAGGTTAGAAGATCGGCGGCTATTCAGAAATGTATCAGTGATTGTCTGTAGATAACATCTCCATAAGTAGGGTTCTCAATAACAGTTGAACTGTGACAGGGACCACATCATTCAATGTTGTGGAATTGATCATAATTGGTCTTGAGATGGTGCGGACATCTGATTAAAAGCTTTGCAATGGTACCAAATTGCTGGTTTCAGTCTCCTTGAGCCTCAGGCTTTGGCCTGTAAGATGGATAGAGTCGGTGGCCAGACAACAGAGTTTACTGCCATCCTCAAATGCGCACCTCTATTCTCCAGGTATTTCCACTGTCGTCTATCCAGGGATGCTCCAGCAATAGCTTTTGTTCTGGGCCACCTTGAATACTCAGGCAACAAAGCCAAAAAAAGGTCTCCATTAAATTCGATACACTGTTGTAAATTCAATACTAGAACCTCTTGGAATCCAACAACACTAACAAGTGAGAAGATCTATCAAGTACAATGCAATGAAAGCTCCTTGACATGTATATAATGGTATTTCATGAACAATTACACACAACTAATCATAAGTCGCCAGACAGACTTTATTAGCAAGAGCCATTTCTCTGATAATTAGGCACCTATTCTTTAATTCTGAATCGAAGCACGTAATTTGTAAAATGCTTCATTGCTCTGGACAAACAAAACACATGCCAACATCATTTACACAACAATGAAGCTGAAGGCTTATTTGCATATTTCGTTCGAATAAAGTGTCACAGTAAAAAATTACCTTATCTCCCCTTTTCAGGTGCTGGACAGCTTGCTGTGAGTTTGTAGCGCTGTCTGTTAAACAACAGGTTTCACGGTTCATTTCTTTCAGTTTAAAACCTGGGAATGGTCAGACTTGATAAAAGGAAAGGCATACAATAGCAGCTGATGGAATTTGAATTAATTCATAAATAATCTTAGCAATGGTAACATGAATCTATCACCATTGTTGTAAAAACCCATCTCGCTCATAAACATGCCTTATGGGAAAGAAATCTGCTATCCTTACCTGGTCTGGTCTATAAGTGACTCCAGACACATAGCAATGTGGTGGACTTTTACTGCTTTGTGCAATTAATTTGGATAAATATGAGGTATTGCATTTGGTAAAAAAAAAAAGGCAGGACTTACACAATTAAAAATAGGATCTTGGGCAATGTTGTAGAGCAGAGAGACCTAGGGGTTCAGGTACATAATTCTTTGAAGTTTGCGGAGGTGATGGCCTAGTGGTGTTATCACTGGACTGTTAATCCAGGGACCCAGATAATATTCTGGGGACTCGGTTCAAATCCTGTTATGGCAGATGGTGGAATTTGAATTCAATAAAATATCTGGAATTAAGAATCTAATGATGACCATGAATCCATTGTCGATTTTCGGGAAAAACCCATCTGATTCCAAATTGCCATCCTTACCCGGTCTGACCTACATGTGACTCCAGACCCACAGCAATGTGGTTGACTCATAAGAGCCCTCTGGACAATTAGGGATGGGCAATGAATGCTGCCTCACCAGCAATGCCCTCATCCTGTTAGTGAATAAAGGAAAAGAAAATCACATATAGATAAAGTGGTTATGAAGGCAGCTAGTACATTTGCCTTCATTGCTCAGACCTTTGAGTAAAGGAGTCAGGATGATAAACTCAGGTTGTAAGGGACATTGACAAGACTTCTCCTGGAGTCCAGTGCCCAGTTTGAGTTGCCCTGTTATAGGAAGTATATTATTAAGCTGGAGAAGGTTCAGAAGAGATTTACCAAGATGTCGCTGGGAATAGAGGATTTGAGTTATGGAGAGAGGCTGGAGAGGCTGGGACTTCTTTCACTGGAGCTTAGGAGGTTGAGGGGTGACCTTTCAGAGGTTTATAAAATCATGAGGGGTATAGATAAGGTGAATGGCAGGTGTCTTTTCCCCAGCCTGGGCCATTTTAAGCCTCATGGGCATATTTTTAAGGTTGAGAGGAGAAAGATCTAAAAAAGGCATGGGCGTAATTTTGTTTTACATAGAGAGCGGTTCATGTGTGGAATGAACTTCCAGAGCAAATGGCAGATGCAAGTACAATTTACAACATTTAAAAGATATTTGGATAAGTACATGAATAAGAAATGTTTGGAGGGATATGGGCCAGGCGCAGGCAGATGGGACTAGTTTGGTTTTGGATTATGGCCAGAATGAACTGTTTGGACTGAAAGGTCTGTTTCCATGCTGTACGACTCTATGACTCTCCTCTAAAAGACACAGTAAGCCATTTGGTTCAAAAGTAATTAGGGATGGGCAATAAATTCTGGCCTCGCTAGCGGCACACACATCCCATTATAGAATAAATACAAAAGAGTAGATGCTTAAAGAGATCAATGCTGGGAACTTTAAAACTGGCCATTCTTTTTATTCCCATTTTCATGGGGCCAAGGCAAACGTATGTAACCATCCAGACCCACAAAGGTATTCTGCACTGTTGCTGCCTCTTATTTCAGGTTAAATATTCTGTCAGTCCCTTTCCCTGCTGCCAGTGCCTCCCATCAATCACCCTCCCACCCCCATCATTTTCCCTACAGACGTATGCTGACAGGTTCCTCAGGAATGATAAATGCCCTAGTCTTGCTGTCCATCCAGCTTTTTAGCATTCACATACATTGTGTGCTATTGGAGTCTTTGTATAAAAATAACTCGGACTTT
This sequence comes from Ginglymostoma cirratum, assembly GCA_024137785.1. Lineage (NCBI taxonomy): Eukaryota > Metazoa > Chordata > Chondrichthyes > Orectolobiformes > Ginglymostomatidae > Ginglymostoma > Ginglymostoma cirratum. The sequence goes on from JAHRHZ010000144.1 coordinate 83,984,375, forward strand.
TGCTGCTCCAATAAGCACAAACTGCCTCCTTCATGGCCACTGACCATCCCCATTCTAACGACAGTTTGAAATTGACCTTTCTTTTAACTTTATTTGAAAGCAACCTGAGCGCTAGTTCACATTCTTATGCGTGAATTCTATTTAGGTTCGATTGAGTTGGGATAACACCCAAACTGATTGGGGGCCGTGCCTTCAGCTGTCAAAATCCTAAGCTCTCAAATTCCCTCCTGAAACCCCTTTCGGTCTGTTTCTTCTTTATGAGTTTTTTTTTTAAAAACGACCCCTTCGACCGAAATTTTCGTCACTGTTCTGAATATCTCTTTAGCATTTCAAACTAAAGTCCAATAAATCTCCTGAGGTACCTTAGCAATAGCTTCCTGTGCTAAAACACGATATTAAGGGAAGTTGTTGTTATTCAAGTATATCTATTGCATTAACTTTCTTTTTTATGCATTAGATGTTTGCCAAATTACTGTGAGCATGGAGGAGAATGTTCGCAGTCTTGGACCACCTTTTACTGCAACTGTTCAGGAACAGGCTATAAAAGAGCCACCTGCCATAATTGTAAGTAGAGCCATGTGAACTTTTTCTGTTTTGTAAGTGATTCATTTCTGGCAGGCCACTGCCAAGTCAAGACAGCCTACTCCATGCAACCCTTAAATTCGCATTGATTTTAAAATTATAGTTCTATTTGTTTGTTTGAAGAAGCATATTTGGTTGTTACAGTGTTCCACATACCAATGTGTGACTTTCTACAACTGTAGGGAGGTGAGAGTGAGACAGGCTGCTTATCTCATCAAGTCGATAATTAACTCCATCATGAACTCTTCCTGGCCTATTAAATCCACTGAGGAAAGGTTCTGTTTAAATATTCCTTGATGGTTGAAGGAAATTAAACACACCTTCAAGAATATTCATCTGTCTCCACATCTCAATTACATGAGCATTGGCCAACCGCTCTCTACAGGGTCCCTCCTTCATTCCTATGAGTCCATAAAAAAAAAAATTGTGGGTATTTGGTTATATTTTTCTAGGCCTGAAATCACTGATTTCATTCCCGATCAATTTCTTTACGGGGGTGTTAATGAATAGAAATTCCTCTCCCACCATCTCATATGTTTAGTTTTATTTTCTTGAGGCCAATAATCTAAACCTCATGCCTTCTAATCGAGTCACAGCTTGATTCATTTGATGTGTTTCATGCAAGCTATTTGGATTATGATGTTTCTTTTTTATGTGAAAGCATGAAATTCTCTCATCAATCACAGACTATCTGCTTCTGATCTCCATCAGTAACTTTATGGCAATATAGTGGCTCAGTAGTTAGCACTGCTGCCTCACAGCACTAGGGATCCAGGTTCAATTCTACCCTCAAGCAACTGCCCATGTGGGGTTTGCACATTCTCCCTGTGCCTGTGTGAGTTTCCTCCAGGTGCTCCAGTTTCCTACCACAAACCAAAGATGGGCAGGTTAGGTGGATTGGCCATGTTAAATTTCCCAGAATGCTCATGGATGTGGAGGCTATGTGGATTAACCATGGGAAATGCAGGGTTACAGGGATGTCGTGGGTCTGGGTGAGATGCCCTTCAGTGGGTTGGTGTGGGGTCGATTGGCTGAAAGTGAGGGGAAGCAATGGCCTAGTGGTATTACTGGACTGTCAATTTAGAGACCCAGATAACATTCTGGGTTTGAATCTCACCATGGTAGATGGTAGAATTTCAATTCAATAACTATCTAGAATTAAGAGTCTAATAATGACTGTGAATCCATTGTCAATTGTTGGAAAAATCCATCTGGTTCACTAATGTCCTTTAGGGAAGGAAACTGCTGTCCTTACCTGGTCTGGCCCACTTGTGACTCCAGACCCACAGCAATATGGTTGACTCTTAACTGCCCTCTAGGCAATTTGGGATGGGCAATAAGTGCTGCCTAGCCAGCAATGTCTTTGCCCAATGAATGAATAAAAAAGAGGCCTGCTTTCACACTGTAAGAATTCTATGAATCAAGAGGTACACATAACCCTATTACTGACCAAGCAAAGCTTCAAGACATCAACATCCCTCAAAAAATGTAAAAATATTTTATGTATCCATCAACACAGCTCTTAAAATCAATGTAAAAACATGCAGTATGTAATAGAAATGTAATGCAGGGGGTATACACGTCACTGTTGTACTTTATTTCCAGCATACATCATGGTAGATTGTGATATTTGAGATATAAATATTTGCCAGTTTATCAAGACTGCCAGTTGATTGAGAAGCCAGTTAATATGGATTTCAAGAGCAGTCAACCACTTTGCCTTTGATTTCCCCACCTCCAGTTCCTCCCTCCCTCCACCACCATATGCGCCCCTTCCTCAACCTACAAGCACTATGTCTCTTTCCCCAACTCTCAATCTTGTTTCCTTCACATTTATTCATGGAACATATACATCACTGGCTCGGTGAACCATTGACAGTTCTAACGCAGAAGGCCATTTAGTCCATCCTGGCTGAACTGAACAATCTGGAATGAACCTCATCATCCTTTGGTCTTCCATTGACGGTATCCTTGTTTCAACTGTTTGATCCTTGAATAACAGATTTCCTATCTCAGTCAGTTAATTCTATTCTTGAAAAACCCTTTGCATAAATAAATTGACCCTCAGCCATCTTTAAAATCACTTGCAAATAATTTTCAATTAGTAATTCCTCACGAAACCCAAAATAATCTTTCCCTGTTAACTTGTTCAAGACTCTTCATTGTTTGAAATTAATCTCTATGGGCTCAATTGGTTTTTTCTTTCTGTTGAATGTACTTAATATCTTGATTGGAATTTCTGATGATAGAAACGCCAAAGCATAGAAAATGGAGGCAGGAGTAGGCTACGCTGCCCTTCGAGTCTGGTCCACCTCCAACACAATCATGGCTGACCATGCAACTCAGTACCCTATTCCTGCTCTCTCCCTATTCCTTTTGAGCTCTAAGAATTTTAGCCCTAAGAAATGATCTGGGGTGATGAAAATTATTTTGTACTGCAAATAGACAGCAAAAGGTTCATTATCCTGGACTGAATTTTTGGACTGAATTTTCTGCTCCAGGATAGCAGGCTGTGACTCAGGGTGGCTTGGGAATTGGGAATGATTGGACAATGTGTTCCCATTTTCACGGATGTCTGCACAATACTTCTCCACCTATCGAGCATGTCTCCCAGAGACATTTGGTGTACGACTCGATTGCCTGCTGAATGGAGGTGGGCAGTTATTTTAAGCAACTAAGGTGTGAAGTAGAGCCAGTGTTTCTGTCTTTCCATTTGGTGTGGTTTCCATGCAGAAAACTGGGGGATTGTTCGCAGCTATTCAGTCCATCTCACAAAGGCAGTAGGGGAAAGGGTGACACTACAGCAAGGGTGGCATCCACACTCCAAACCCAAAGGTTTCCCATGAATCTTAGGGACCTGCATGTTTGACACCTCTGACTTTATAGTTCAAATTTCTGTCTGCGAAGGCACCACTATTTTGATGCGCTCTCAATGTCACCTACCTTCCTCAGATGCTCTACTTCTCCTGGTGGGGTTGCCAAGGGCTGTAAAACAGTCTCACTTTAATCAGGCCACCAGAATTGGAAGTCCACCCACCATCTATAATAGCATGGAAATGAGGTAATGAGGAGGACATTTCATGGGAAATGAGTCCCTTCAGTTTAGACACCCAGCAAGTGTTAGTGTTGGGTTCCAACATAAGGGCTCTGAAATGTACAGGAAGTTCCTGCCCATTAATTTTGTTTCTCTGTGGGCAGATGCTGCTGCATGCTCTGAGAATTTCCAACATCTATTGTTCTTATTTCAGACATCCAATTTCCATTAGCATTTTGCCCCTGACTTTGCTCTCGTTGTGCGCCAGAATGTTTCCCTGTGTTAAAACCCTGGTTTCATAACAATGTCAAAAACCTAGACTGAAAGATTCTGCTTATTTTGTTTGTCTTATTTCAGCGGTGCATGAACAGTCATGTGAAGCTTACAAACACACAGGGAATACATCAGGTTTCTTCTTCATTGATCCAGATGGCAGCGGTCCAGTGGGACCACTCCTTGTATACTGTAACATGACAGGTAAGCTGCTTCACATTACTTTTGCTTTGAGGAGACAATAAATCAGAGCCTATAGGAAATCAAAAACACATACAAAACAAACAAGGTATTTTCCTCCACCCACCGAACACTTTTATAAGAAAGATATTCTTATCTTTCTTTGCAAAGCAAGGATCATCTTATGGAAAAGGATAGATCAAACAAAAACACACAATGAAAGATATGCTTAACAAGTCAATTAGCTTTTGAAGGAAGAAACAAGAATTATATTCTTGAGCAGAGGGTGGTGAAAAGGGTGACTCTTCATCAGTGCTGTATTACAATATCAGAGTTAATACAGTGTTCCCAAATGGAAACTAAGTTCTCAGGATACATGAACAAGGCTAGAACATAGCAACACCAGTTCCTGAACCATTTGAGAGAGAAGTGTCACTGAATCACCCTTGATTATCTTTATATATTCTTTCGTGGGCTGCTTGACACATTGTACATTTCCAAAGTTTTCTATTTTCCAGACTTTCTTTTTGTTTTACATTTAGATCTGAGCTTTTGATCGCAACTGTTTCTTGGTTTGCAGAAATAATCCACTTCTGATTATAGGTCTTAAGGAACATTTACATTTGTTCTCATCAGATATCTCCCAAAACTTTAGTATTCAATACAATAACTACACAATTCCACCTCAGAGGGGTCTGAATGTTATGTTTTATAACTTGAATTGGCAACAGTACATCAGTCACAATACCTTGAAACTTCTAATAGTCATGGGGTGTAAAACCATACCCATTTAGATACATGGTCATGCAATTTAAATGTAGAAATTGTGATTCCTGGTACAGGATATTCAAGTAAGGTCTGACAAGTGGCAAATAACATTTGTGTCACTCAAATGCAAGACAATGACCATCTAAAACAAGTTCTACAGGTTAACTATCCTCTGGCTGAAGAAATTCCTCCTAACCTCAGTTCTAAAGTGACATCCTTCATGGCTGTGCCCTCAGGTGCTAGCCTCCCCTACTAGTGGAAATATCCACTCCACATCCACTCCTAAGGCTCTGCTCAGACTGAATTTGGAATGTTGTGAGCAGTTTTGGGCCCCCATATCTAAGGAAGGATGTGGTGGTGTTGGAGGGGGTGCATAGGAGGTTTACAAGAATGATCCCGGTGATTAAGAGCTTGTCATATGAGGAGCTGTTGAGAATGCTGGGCCTGTATTCAATGGAGTTTAAAAGGAAGAGGGAGGATCTGAATACTTACAGAATATAGAGAAGCCTGGAGGGAGTGGATGTGGAGAAGATGTTTCCATTTGCAGGAGAGACTAGGACCTGAGGGCACAGCCGTGAAGAATGATCCTTTAGAACTGAGATTAGGAGGAATTTCTTCAGCTGGAGGGTAGTTAATCTGTGGAACTAATTGCCACAGAGGACTGTAGAGGCCAAGTCATTGTGTATATTTAAGACATAGGTAGATAGATTCTTGATTGGAAATGGTGTAAAGAGTTACAGGCAAAAGGCAAGTGAATTGGGTTGAGAAACATATCAACCATGATCAAATGGGTGAACAGATGTGATTGGCTGAATGGTCCTTCTGCTCCTGTATCTTCTGGCCTTATCAGCATCCTGGGGTGGTGGTCATGGGGATGTGTTTTTTTAAATTCATTCACAGGATGAGGGCATCGCTGGCTAGGCCAGCATTTATTGCCCATCCCTAATTGCCCAGAGGGCTCTTATGAGTCAACCACAATGCAGTGGGTCTGGAGTCACATGTAGGCCAGACCAGGTAAGGATGGCAGTTTCCTTCTCTAAAGGACATTAGTGAACCAGGTGTTTATTTTTTTTTCTCCTGACAATCAACAATGGATTCATGGTCATCATTAGATTCTTAATTCCAGATATTTATTGAATTCAAATTCTACCATCTGCTGTGGCAGGATTCAAACCCAGGTCCCCAGAACATTACTTGGGCCTCTGGATTAACAGCACCGCGATAATACCACTAGGCCATTACCTCCCCAGTGTAGGGTTACCATTTACTAAGAATTGAAATGGATCCACTGCTTAAATACCGTGGCTTCAAGAACAGGTCAGAGGATAGGTGTTTTGTGGCAAGTAACTCAGCTCCTGACTCCTGAAAACCTGAACATCATCTACAAGGCACATGTCAAAAGTGCAAAGGAATCCCATTTGCCTCAATTAGTGCAACTCTGAGAACACCCAAGAACTTTGACAGAATGCAGGACAAAGCAGCCTGTTTCATTGATTCCTTGCCTGCCACCTTCAACATTCATTACCTCCATCACCAATACACGGTTGCAGCAGTGTGTTCCATTGACAATAGACACTGCAGTAACTCAGTGAGAAAAACTCCTTTAACAGCATTTTGCAAAACTATGACCTCTACCAACAAGAAGGACAAGGGCAACAGATACTTGGGAAAATCAACATTTGCAAGTTCTCTCAGTCACACACCATCCTTATTTGGAAATAGATTGATGTTCCTTCACAACTTCTGTGTCAAAATCTTGGAACTCCCTTCCTTAAAGTAGTGTGAGTTTACCTACACCAGACCTACTAAAGCTGCTCACCATCAACTTCTCAAAGGCAATTGGGGATAAGTAATAATTGCTGGCCTAATCAGTCAACCCAAATCCCATGAAAGAATGATCAAAAAAGAAACAGGGCGAGTATGCATGTGGTGATGGATTTGGTGCCATCCTCTGTAACAGGAAAGGAACTACAATAGTCACAAAAACATGAAATGGCTGGTTATGATTATAACAACTTACTCACCATCAATTCCTGTGTTTAAGTTTGGATTCCCGCCCTTATCCCTAAATATAACCAGATTCTCAAAAGGGAAGTTTGTGATACTCAGCTTATAATTGGCTATTGAGTTTAACTGGCAGCAAATCAAAGATGAGCTCCCCACAACTTCCTATATAGTCCAGGCTAAACACTTAGCCTGCATCCAAAATATATCAGAGACATTTTCTTTCAATACAATGTCTCCTTCCTTTCTTATACTTTGGCGAATCATTGCTAAGGCCTAGACTATTAAGATCTATCTACTTCCCATCTCAAAACGTTAAATGTCTCAATTGTATATTAAATCTAAATTTCACTGATTAGAAAAATCCAAGATTTTGAATGCAACTCATTCAATCCTTAATGGGGTCAAATAATCAACAATGATGAAATATAAGCATTCAAACACAGTGATTAGTGGCAAACATCCAGTACTTGCAGCTTGTAGACTATTTCCACCTGGGACCAACCTCACTCTATTTGGTTCAAAAGTTCACTCTAGGTACCAATGACTCAAAACTTAGAATTTGCCCCAACAATTATATCTTGATTGACTGCCACAAATATGTAAACCAGTAAAAATTAACTTATAAGAGTTGATGCTCAATCTGTGGCCTAATTATTTGATTTCCATAAGATATAGATAGACAATCAGGTGGTCAGTTCATCTTCCGCTGTTCTCTTCTTCAATAGCTGACCATGTTGTCTCATTCTTTCACCCTGAAATGTAGTCATGGCAGCAATAGCACCCAGTACAATGAGCACCACACTGAAATAGATTTCTGTTTCTTGCCTTGCTCTGTACACACTTTCTGTGTCAGTTTGCTCATATGTGGACCCCAATAGTTGCTATCTGTTTCATTGGAGTCATGGTGACAATGATGACTCCTCACTGGTGTTACTACCACAGCATCTGAGCTATCATTGTTCATCCTCTAGATCACATACTAGGACACGCACAGCGTTGGAGCAAATGCTGTTCTGGTGTTCATTACACATCAAGTTTCTATATGCCACAGCTATGTGTTCTTAGGCCTCTAATGCTTGTATTTTCTTCCTTAAAAACAAACAGAAGATAAAACCTGGACAGTGATTCAGCACAACAATACTGAGCTAACGAAAGTGAGAGGGTCCAGTGCAGAAAAGCCTTACCTTGTGCAGCTAAACTACAATGCCAGCATGGAACAGCTTCGAGCCATGATTAACAGCATGGACTATTGTGAGCAGAAAGTGGTCTATCACTGCAAGAAGTCACGCCTTTTAAACACGCCAGGTAGGTACTTGCACCACAAATTATAAAACTAATTATGCTCGAGCATTGATGTTTAAAAGTCAGTCTCTTTCTTCTCATTGATATGATTAAGTGATGCCTACAATAAAATTAGCTTCAGTCAAAAGTCATTACTTCTGTTTGACACTGGAGTGTCACATCCTGCAGTGTTATCCTACGAAACTGGGAACCTTACCAAATGATACATAATGATTACCTTAAAAAAAATCTTGATGGCACGAGATGTAAGAATTGAGCAAATTATTAGGCGCTTTGTTGGTTTGCAATTAAATATTAATTGAATGCTAGCTATTTTCGTACACCTAAAGTGACAAATACAACTTATAATTAAATGTGTTAGATATTTGCCTTCCACTCACAAGTCTACATATGAGATTTACAGCAGTCACAATAGCTTGGTTTACTGAGATGACAAGCATGGGGCTGGATGAACACAGCAGGTCAAGCAGCATCATAGGAGCGGGAAAACTTGATGTTTCGGGCCTAAACCCTTCATCAGAAATGGGGGAGGGGAAGAGGGTTCTGAAATAACTAGGGAGAGAGGGGGAGGCGGATAGAGGATGGATAGAGGAGAGGATAGGTGGAGAGGAGGCAGACAAGTTGAAGAGGCGGGGATGGAGCCAGTAAAGGTGAGTGTAGGTAGGGGGGTAGGGAGGAGATAGGTCAGTGCTTGTTTTATTGTAATCCTTGTAGATTCACACCCAAACTTCCATATGACCTTCCTTAACACAGTGGACCAGACCAAGGCCTCCATATGCAGGGCATGAAAGCTGCATTTGCATAGCTTAACTTTCCAGTACATCCATTGTTAATAATTGGAATGTCAATGCTTCAATTGATGAGTTGAAAGCAAGGTGGAATTTATTGCTTAGACTTTTAAAAAAACAAGCGTAGTTACAGCAAAATAATTCTACCAAGTCAGCAAACAACAATGCAAACAAAGTCCCATTAAAGAGTCTATTAGAAAAAAAGAAGTGATGAGAATCATGATAGGGATATGACCTAGGTATATAAGATTATGGAGGAGTATGGACAGGATAGAGAGCAGCTGTTCCCCTTGTTTGAGGTGTCAATCATAAGAGGGCATTGTTTTAGGGTGAGGGGTAGGAGATTCAGAGGGGATTTGGGAACAAAAAGCCTTTTTCACTCAGCAGCTGGTGGAAATTTGGAATGCACTGCCTGGTAAAGTAGTGGAGGGTGGAAACTTTACAATCTTTAAAAAAAAATTTGGATGGGTACTTCAAATATTATAACATTCAAGGGAATGGGGCAAGTGCAGGAAATGAGTGCGCCTTTAGAGGTTGTTCTGTCAGTGCAGATTCAATGGGTCAAAGGGCTTTTTCTGCGCTGTATAAATCTATGAAAATTTATGAATAATTGTAACTTTTACTGACAAAAGCAAGATTATTTTTCCAGCAAAGTACAATCAGTGAAGGACGGTTGCATTTTGCAAATTATGATTGTAAATCAATCCGAGTCACTTACCACACCACTAAGTAGTAAATAAAATTACAATTATGTAAAAAGAATAACAATCGCAACATAAGAATGTATACTGGACTTAAATGAAGACTTAATCGTTGTTGAGCTGCCTGTGTAATTCTTTGCCTGCAGCAGTCTCGTGCTGTAGTCAGTGTTAATAGTTGAAATTTTTCATCTGAGCTAATTGCCTTTAATTCTTTGGTTGTCAAAACCAATTAGTTTTTTTCCTACCATTATTTGGTCATAGTTTTTCTGACACTGTCATTTCAACAAGTTCAAATGCTTGTTCCTGACTTATAACACTACACATTGTTCTTAGCTTTACCAAAATTAGACAGAATAGTTTAAATGGATCTCAAAACCATGAAAATGTCTCATTTTATTGTTTAGGGAAATGTGCCAGCTTATTTTATTATTATAGAACTAACTTATTATGTTACTAGACTACATTATTATACAGAATTATAATCAATCATAATACCATATGACAACAAAATAGCAAATTGTACTTATGTGACGTCTTGTACAAAGCAGAACACCCCAAGCAGCTGCATAGGAGGGTTGTGAAACTTACTATGTCACTGAGCCAATTTTTCTTATATTTGTTGATTTGATGTGAGTGTCACTGACTGGCTAACATTTATTGCCCGCGGGAGAGTTAATAGTCAACCACATTGCTGTGGGTCTGAAATCACATGTTCACCAGACCATCCAAGGATGACAGATTTCCTTTATTGAAGGACATCAGTGAAGCAGATGGGTTTTCGTGAAAATTGATACATGCTTTCCATTTGTCCAACTTTTTATTAAATCAAATAATCGTCTATGGTGGGGTTCAAATTTGTGACCCGAGAACATTATCCTGGATTCTGGATACTAGCTTAGTGACATTACCATGACAACTATTTGGAAATATTAGGACCTGTAATTGAATGGTTGGTCAAAGAAGTAGGTTCCAAGAGAATAGAGTTTGAGGCAAGGATTGTTGATAGCAAGGTTGAACTTCCTAATATTTATTTAGAGAAAACTTCTGCTGTTGATATCAAGACAACCCATCTGCCAGATTATGGATTGGAGCAGGGTTGACAGTGTTCATGTTATGGTGAAATTAGATGTCACAACAAATATTAAGTAAATGAGAAACTGGGGAGAATGTTTGGGGAAGGGGGTTGGTTAACAGTTGTGGTTTGCAAGTCCAGACCCATGGTAATATCAGAAGTAATATACAGGAAGTGACTCCTTTGCAGGTGATTCTTTGACTATTGTTAGATAAATAAGAATCAAGTAAATGCAGCCCCATGTAGTTACTCAGCAGACAATGAGCAGTCGTTACGAAAGGTGTGGTTAAGCATGCCAAATACTGGAGGCAGATCAAGAGGGGAGTGAAAACTGAAAGAACTGCGAGTGCTGTAAATCAGGAACAAAAACAGAAGTTGCTGGAAAAGCTCAGCAGGTCTGGCAGTATCTGTGAAAAATAAAATTAGTTTTAATGTTTCGGGTCTGGTGACCCTTCCTCAGTTCCTGTGAACGATTTGTTGGAATTACTGGTGGCTTAGATTGGTGATCTTTTTCTGACTTACATATCCTAAACGATTTAGAAATCACACGACACCAGGTTATAGTCCACCCCAGTCCAACACCGGTACCTCCACACGAAGACATTTAGACATTAAGTCAGATCCAATGTTTGCTGACAGGGAAAGGGAGGCAGTACAAGGTTCTCTTAGCAGAATGGTCAACTGATTTGGGGCATCCCATTTCATAGGGCAGAAGATACAAATGTTTGAAAAAACATACCAGCAGATTCAAGAACTGCTTCTTCTCCACTGTTATTGGACTTATGAACAAACTTCGCAGATATTAGAGTTGATCTTCCTCTGCACCTTCACTGTAGTTGCAACACTATATTCTGCATTCTGTCCAATTACCCTGATGTACTAATGTAAGGTATGATTTGTCTGGATAGCACGCAAAACAATACTTTTCACTTGGTACATGTGACAATAATATATCAAATCAAAAATCAAAATTACCCTCACCCACAATGTGGGAGACACAAATTGGTGGTTTAGTCATAAACACCCTTGAAAGGCAGATAAAGTTTGTTGAGGCATCGTTGCCTAATTTTTAGCACATAAAAGACTCTTGGCATCACATGATTTATAGAGATAGAACATAGAACATAGAACAGTACAGGCCCTTCGGCCCATGGTGTTGTGCTGAACTTTTTTACCCTAAACCTAAGGTCTATATAACCTCCACACTACCTTATACTATCATCAATATGGCTATCTAATAGCCGCTTAAATGCTCCAAATGAGGCCGACTCCACTACCTTCTCTGGCAATGCATTCCACACCCCTACTACTCTCTGAGTAAAGAACCTATCTCTGACGTTTCCCCCGTATATCTACCTCCACTCACTTTAAAACTATGCCCCCTCATAATAGCTACCTCCAACCTAGAAAAAAGTCTCAGGCTGTCTACTCTATCTATACCTCTGATCATTTTGTACACCTCTATAAAGTCACCTCTCATCCTTCGTCATTCTAAAGAGGAAAGCCCTAGCTCTCGCAACCTTTCCTCGTAAGACCTTCCCTCCATTCCAGGCAATGTCCTGGTAAATCTCCTCTGCACCTTCTCCAAAGCTTCCCCATCTTTCCTGTAACGAGGCGACAAGAACTGGACACAATACTCCAGATGTGGCCGAACCAGGGTTTTGTATAGCTGGAGCATAACTTCACGGCTCTTGAACTCAATCCCTCTAATAATGAAAGCTAACACACCATACGCCATCTTAACAACTCTATCCACCTGGCTGTCAGATTTCAGGAACTGTGGATATGAACCCTGAGATCCCTCTGCTCCTCCACACTGACAAGAATCTTTCCATTAACCCTGTACTCTGCTTTCAAATTTGTGCTTCCGAAATGAATTGCCTCAATATCAAGGAAAGTTTTGGGTAGGTGCAGCATACTTCATTTGTTACAGAGTTTGATGGTTTGCTGTGCTTTCTTGACTGATTCAAGAGTGACGGCTGCAGCTAAGATCTGTCATTGCTCTCGGCCTGCCATTATGGCTTCAGACTTGCATCCAACTTCAAGTAGTGTGTCATTGCGATGCTTATTTTTCTAAAGGATCCTCCGTCAGGATTTTAATTGATGTAGAGATGGTGACTAACTCAGTAAGCCTTTCTGACAGCTCCTCTTCGGAAAGTCAAACTCATGCCTTTTGCTGTGGCATCTTCTGACAAACTGGACAATGGGCTCTTGGTTACCGTCTCTATGACATGAGTTGGAGTCTGTTCATCCTAAAATTAGTTCTTACCTTGAGTTGGTCTTCAGGAAATTTCCTGAGATTTTCTGGCTCTTTCCGATTGTTGGTGGATGGACTGAACATATGTGTTCTATGAAATACGTCCATGCAAATGGGATCACCTATCAACAGGCCTGTAAAATACAACTACATATATTCTTCAAGCATAGAAACTATGAGCAGGTGTAGGCCATTTGGCCCTTTGAGCCTGCTCTACCATTCAAGATGATCAAGGCTGACCCCCTCTATCTCAATACCATATTTCTGTGTTTTTTTTCCCAATATCTCTTGATGTCTTTAAAATCTGAAAAGAGAATCTATCCCTTTGTCAAATATATTCAGTGACTTGGCCTCCACAGCCATCTGTGGCAGACAATTCCACAGATTGACCATCTTCTGAGTGAAGAGACATTTCCTTATCTCAGTCCTAAATGGTCTACCTAACATCCGGAGTCTAAGGTTCTAGACTCTCCAAAAAGCATCTTACGTGCATCTAACCTCATGCATCAATGATGGTCATTATATCCTACATACCTATCTGCCTCTCCTCTTCCTTCCAATGCATGTAGACAAAGTCTGTGATTGTTGATACAAAATGATCTTTCACTGGTTAGATTGAGCAGCTGGCTGATCTCAGGCAGTCCCCTGAGTTCCAGTGACTGGGAACATTTCTTCTTTAGCCATGTCTAAAGCTTTTGATTTGAGTTGTTAACCAGTTTGTGTTCCTAGTCTTCCTAAGCCCAATGTTCCCACCTTGGTGTCAATATCTGAGCTGCTGTTGGGGTACAGTAGACAGCATTGCTGTTGCTTCCTCTCATGTCCTTAGAAGTTAAGGAGGTGGTGGGTTGCCACCTGCAAGACAAACAAGAGAGATGGCCTCATGGTCTTCAGTGGTTAGAAATTGTGTTCAATGAAGAACACTGAAAGCAGGGTTTTGGATAGTTGCAGTGAAATGAAGAGATGGTGTAGGGCATAGATTTCTTAGCATCCTGAAAGAGCAGTCCCAGTCTTCTCCTGGGACGTCCAGGATTCACTCCTCATCAGGGATGACCCTGTCCTCAATGTCTCTCAATGCTACAAAGGGAGAATGTGGACTCTTCCCCTCTAAAATCACATCTCTGAGGCAGTGTGAATCACAACTGCCCTGTATCCAGGTGAAAATGCTAATCAACTCTCTTTAAGAACCCCAACTCCATTCTTGCTTTAAATTAAAGCTTAAAGTATCACTGTTTATAAAACCTGACAGGGCTAACATCTTTCTTTTGAGACTTGGAAATTAAAAAATATTATTAATACAGTTGCCATTGCTATTGCCTGCGCAGATGTGAACATCTTTCATTTTCACAGTAATCTTTGGACTGTTCCCCTCCTGCTCATATAACAACCTAGACACCCAGGATTATCAACTGGTAGAATTCAAAAAACCCCTTTCATGACTCCATTTTGCCTTAAATTAACAAAACAGTCCAAAAATGTTAACAGTCAAGCTTCAGCATGTGAAATGACAATGTCTGTACATGGTCACTCTGGTGTATTAAAACAAACCTACTACTAAATTAGTATTCACATTTAAAAATTATTATATAGAGCTAAAATTAAAAGCGATGTTGCACAGCAACCTATTGTAAGATTTTGATTCATGTCAGTAATTTCCTGAGAGCTAGATTGCTGCTCTACTCTGCGACTGTTGAGTGATCAATGATTGAGAAGCTGAGGGCCGAAATGTGAACTTATTTATTAACTGAAAAGTGACAGAAATGCTGAATTGGAAAAGAGCAATTTGGTTGTTAAAACATGAGTTTCATCTTTGCAAATGTGGGTAAGTGCAATTTATCTATGTGTAATTACTGTATCTAGAACAAACATGCATGTGTTCCAAGGTGTCTGTTCAAGCTTCTTTGGCAGCGTACCACATCTAAATTGGTGTTGTTAAAGGAAAATTTGTATCAGCCTCTTCATGGGTACAAATTTGGCATAAGACCAGAAAAATGTCCTCTAACTATGAAATGGTTCCCATCCACTAAAGCTATATTTTTCCAGTTAAGTCTTTTAACATTAACTGGACAAATATCTGCTTGTTACCAAAGTTCAAAGACATTGTGAAAGTTTCATTTATTATTCATTCACAGGAGGTGGGTGTTGCTGGCTAGGCCAGCATTTATTGCCCATCCCGAACTGCCCAGAGGATGGCAGTTAGAAGAATTAATCATGTTGCTGAGAGTCTGGAGTCACAAGTAGGTCTGGCTGTGTAGGACGGCAGATTTCCTTCCCTGAAGGACATTAGCGAACGAGATGGGTTTTTATGCGAATCAACAGTGTCATCATTAGGCTAGCATCTTTTTATTAAATTTCAGATTTAAAAGAAAAAAAGTTTCAAATTTTACCACCTGGATTTGAACCTACCTCTCCGCAGCATTGAACTCGGATTCTGGACTACTAGCCCAGAATTACATTGCTGTGTTGAATGCCATGATGAACCTACCTTTGCAACAATTCCAGTCAGTGCATTCCAGACCACTGGAACTCTAGGTTTGGGGACAATTCCAGGTTTGAGTACATAAACATTATGTGCTGAGGGAATGGTGCACTCTCGGAGGTGCTTATATTTTCAAACATACAATTAACTGAGGCACCATCAGCCTATTCTAGTGGTTGAGAAAGATCTCATGACACAATGTTAAAGTGTCCTAGCAAATGTCTATCCCCTGGTCAACAAGACAAAAACATTATCTGCTCATTATTACATTCACAATTACAAAACTGTTGGTGGAATACAAATGTTATGCCAACATGACAGAAATACAGGAATACAGAGTACTGGGCTAATGGTAAGATTCTTGGTAGTGTGGACGAGCAGAGAGATCTCGGTGTCCACGTGCATAGATCCCTGAAAGTTGCCACCCAGGCTGATAGGGTTGTTAAGAAGGCGTACGGTGTGTTAGGTTTTATTGGTAGAGGGATTGAATTTCGGAGCCGTGAGGTCATGTTGCAGCTGTACAAAACTCTGGTGCGGCCACACTTGGAGTATTACGTACAGTTCTGGTCACAGCATTATAAGAAGGATGTGGAAGCATTGGAAAGGGTGCAGAAGAGATCTACCAGAATGTTGCCTGGTATGGAGGGAAGGTCTTATGAGGAAAGGCTGAGAGACTTGAGGCTGTTTTCGTTAGAGAAAAGAAGGTTAAGAGGTGACTTAATAGAGACATACAAGATGACCAGAGGATTGGATAGGATGGACAGTGAGAGCCTTTTTCCTCGGATGGTGATGGCTAGCACGAGGGGACATTGCTTTAAATTGCGGGGTGATAGATATAGGACAGATGTCAGAGGTAGATTCTTTACTCAGAGAGTAGTAAGAGCATGGAATGCCTTGCCTCCAGTAGTTGTAGACTCGCCAACTTTAAGGGCATTAAATGGTTGTTGGATAAACATATGGATGATAATGGAATAGTGTAGGTTAGATGGGCTTCAGATTGGTTTCACAGGTTGGCGCAACATCGAGGGCCGAATGGCCTGTACTGCGCTGTAATGTTCTATGTTCTATGTTCTAAATAAATTGTGTCACATTGCAGCAAACAAACTTACATATAATTGGTGGCAGAAAACACATTGGTTGGGCCTAGTGGCATTGGTTCATTCATTTTGTGGATAGAGTATAATGCTTGCCTAAAATAAGAAATCTACACCTGTGCATCTGAAGACAAAAGAAAAGACACTTTTAAATACTTTCCCAACATTGTCCACAGCACAAGAAGAATTAAGCTTAAAGAAACTATCCTCACTATTCAGTCTGGAAAATTGGGTCTGTTTTTGTTTCTCTGGTCATACCCTGCGATCAAGGCTAACTTCCTAAAATTTAGCATAATTTTTTAGGCTGCTCGATATTTTATGGATTTTATAACATGATCACAAGTCAAACAATGAGCACTGGTAACTGCACAGGGACTGTACATTTTCTGGTTTGTGGGAAGTGACAGGATAAATACTTCATTGGAATGAGACTTTCAGTATAAACTGCCAAACAGCTCTGTAAAATGTTGAATGGCCATGTATACGACATGCTTAATGACACTCAAGGTTTTCAATGGATAACTACTTTCTCTCAAAGGTAGAAAAGTAAACGTCACAAACAAACAGTAAACAGCCACAACAGTAAACTTCAGAACAACTGCATTGGGCATCAGTTCCTTGAATCTTTAATCTCACGTGGTGGTCTGTTACTGATTTTACAGAGAGCCTCTCTGACTTATTTCTCTCATATGCCTCCAGGCAGCTTCTCCAATTTTGAACGAGTCAGACTGTGAAGTGATTTTCTAAATTTGACAGGCTTAAAGGAAATTTAAACACAACCCCCTTTCCTCAAACATGAAGACTGATCAAATACATGTACAAAATAAAACCTGAGAGGATGCTTGCACCCTAATTGAATAATATGAGCTCATTCTCAGAGACCTAACCAGGCACAGTGAAATAAGATTTCCTCCTACTGTAACTGAGTAGAGTGGTTACATAATCACAGTATTTAAGTGAGAAACAGGTGAAAGAATCATGGAATGCTTACAGTGTGAAAGCAGGCCATTCAGCCTATCAAGTCCACACTAACCCTGCAAAGACCATCCCACGCAGACTCACCCTCTGCCCTTTTCCTGTAACCCTGCCTTTCCCCTGGCTAATCCACCTAGCCTGTACATTCCTGGATACTATGGGCAATTTAGCATGACCAATCCACCTAATCTGCACATCTTTAGACTGCGGGAGGAAACTGGAGCACCCAAAGGAAACCCGTGCAGACACAAGAGGAATGTGCAAGCTCCACACAGACAGTCGCCTGAGGCTGGAAACAAACCCAGGTCCCTGGCACTGTGAGGCAGCAGTGCTAACCAATGAGCCACCTTGCGGCCCAGATTGGTATTGTATATTTGTGAAAAGTCACACTCCATTATCCATCCTTTGCATCTAAATTTTCCTTATGTACACTACTTAAATAATCCAGACTGCCCAGACCCGAAGATGGGAAGAGCTGCTTTAATGTCATAATTCTGAAATTTTGTAGCTCAAAACAAATTGGGCCATTTCTCATGAGCCAATCCAATGTGTGCCATTAAGGGGAAGACAAATAGAAGGGTGACATTTATTTCAAAGGGGGTGGAATATGAAAATGAAGAAGTGTTGCTAAAACCACATAAGGCATTAATTGGACCACACATGGCATACAGTGAACAATTTTAGTCCCTTACCTAAGGAGAGTTACATTGGCATTAGATGCAGTAAAGAGAACATTCACAAGGTTTATCCTGGGTATAAAGGGATTTCTTTTGAGGAGAGGTTGAATAGGTTGAGCCTATATTCATTAGAGTTTAGACGAATGAAAAGAATTGAAAGATATGAAATTCTTCAGGACCCTGACAGGGTGGATGCAGAGAGGTTGTTTCACCTTGTAGGAGAGCCCAGAAACAGAGGACATAATCTCAGACTAATGGGGCCTTATTTAATACAAAAAAAAGCAGAGAAATTTTGTCTCTAAGGGGATAGTGAATCTGTAGAGTTCTTTTCTAGGAGAGGATGGGTTATTAAATATAATCAAGGCTGAGGTAGTCAGATTTATAATCAGTTAGCATTATGGGGTAAAGGTAAGAAAGTGGAGTTCCGAGTTAGCAGATCAGCCATCATCTCATTGCATGGCAGAGCAGACTCAATGGGCTGAATGGCCTACTTCTGCTCCTGTGTCTCATGGCCTTGCTATGCCACAAGGAAGAATGACTGAACATTACAAAGTACTGCTCCTTTTTTGTCACAATCCTACCACCCCTTGCCCTGTATTCCCTTTACTTTTATTTTCTTCTGTACACACTTAAAGGTAACACCTGAAACCATAGCCAATACTGGGAATTGCATTGGCTCACCAACTGGTGTTTGCACACGATGTATCTTGTGTCTATCACCTCTCTTTGGATGTTCAGTTTTCACATTCTAATGCCAAAGAATTTATCAAATCAGCTGAAAGATTTTGTGGAGTATCCAATTGCTTAGAGTGAAGGGAGAGACCAATGAGACATAAAAGGCTAATGGGCCATGAGTGATTGAATTACCCTTGAGGAGTGCAATCACAGTTCAACGTTTAAGACCAGATTCACTCTCTGAATCAAGGGATTGAATATATTTGCTGCAGGTCGTTGGTGCACTTGTAGTTCATTTAGCATTAACTATTCCAGAGGACGATCTACCAACCAGAAAACCTGCGCACTGACTGGACAATCAAGCAGGTATTTCAACTACATACCACCAAAAAATAAGTATGGTATAGAACATTGTAGTGAAATTTTAGCATAAATTCAAGAATTTTCAATTTTAATCCATAATGCGTTTCAGGGAATAAAAGTGTGGTATCTGCTGCCTTGAAAGGCAAAGGTTTAAATAATCAGATTCACAATAGCCCCAGTTAATATGTTTGTGGCAACTAAATATTGAGTTGTGTAAGAGTTTCACTGTTACTAAATCTGGAATAAGCTACCAAAAACATTTCAGAAGCATTTAACCATTCTGATTATTGCTTTTTTTTTTAGGAAAAATGTATCTTTAGCAGGATGAACATTTCAAGATTTCTTATTGCACAATCCCAATATTCTGGACCTAAAACAGAAATTGCTGGAAGAGTTCAGCTGGTCTTGCAGAGAAAAATCAGAATCTTGGTATGAGCAGTGCTTCCATCTCCGGTCATTTTTTTACCTATGATATTCCCTTGTAGTTATCAGTTTCGGCTTCTAGATATGAGCCAATATATAAGTTGCTTATATACCAAGAGAGGATTAAAGAGGGAAAGCTTGTCCTTGTCAACCTACTTTTTCAGCACTGCAGATGGAGAACAGGAGAGAATCTTTCTGAACGCATTTTATCCTTTGTTTCAAAATCAAACAGAGGTCATTCTGACTGGCAATGATCAGATAAACGACCGCTCTGATTTAATTTACTTTCTTCCTTTCATACTATTGATCACTGAGCTAATTCTTCAAGGAAAGTAATATGCTTCCTGTTTGTTCTCCTTTCTAAAGGAATGTTTTTAATTGAATAGAGATCTGACTTGAAACAATTACCTGTCTTATATTTACAAGATCATTGTGATCTCTTCACCCCTACTGCTTGTTATGAGTGTTACCTCAGACCATTTAGAAAGTTATGATCCAAATTAACTGAAACTGTGCATAAAGTCATAAACTGAATGAAATAAATTCAAACAATCCAATGCACTCAGACAATGAAGGCCATCAGTTTAACTGGGACAAGGTAACCTTAGTAGCCCAAGCCAAACATAGACATGTACAGGAATGCCTAGAGGCATGGTTCTCCACCTGTAATGCAATCAACAAACAACTAGAATTGGACCCCATATACAAATCCATACAGGTCCAAACCGGAAATGACACTATTCACCATAATGGACCAGACAGTATAAATTCCAAATGGAGTAGAATGACATTGCTTCATTGGAGGCTCCACAGATTATGTCACCTAACATGGTGACGAAACGTCTGAACGGGAACAAGCCAGCTCGGTGAGCAAGTCAGCAACCTCACCCACAACCCGAGCTACAGATCTTTGCCAAAACTTCAAACAATTCTTTTATTGATGTAAGTTAATCAATGCGGAGAATAGCTGGGGTTGACAAGAATATTATTTAATGTGTTGAGCACAATGATAAATAATACAATAAGTGATAACTGAAGATACACAGAGCGGTTGAAAATGGAGACTATGGTTGGTGATAAGAGTGAGGATATTAAGGTTCTCAAATTACACAGTATATGATGCTGAGTAATTCATGCACCAAGATATTCAGTTAATTCTGTTTGCGTATAAACTGATAACACATGAAAAGCAAGCCTCTATGTCTGGGAATGAAGGTGGAGAATAGATGAATTCTAAGTATCACTGACTAGCTGGAATAACATGACCAAGACTGAGGAGTGAGGCCAAGAGCTGAGTGGCACAGGCAGAACTGGAAATGAGTGTTAGTGAGCAGATTTTTGATGACTCTTACAATCACTTTACTGATGATCTGGGGTAGACTGTTAGGCAGTAATTGGCCAGGTGAATTTATCTGGCTTTTTGTGTTCGCGACATACGTGGGCAATCTTCCACATGAATGGGGAGATACCACTGTTGTAGTTGTACTGGAATAGCTTCACTAGGGGTACAGCAAGTTCTGGACCATAGGTCTTCAGTACTATTGCCAGTTTGGGGCCAGAGCCACTGTCTTTACAATCTTCAGTGCCTTTTGACATTTCTTGATATCATGTGGAGTGTATCAGATTGGCTGAAGACTGGCATTTGTGATGATGGTTATCATTGGAAAAGACCAAGATGGATGATCCACTAGTCATTTCTGGCTGAAGGTTATTGCAAATGATTCAGCCTTATCCTTAACGCAGTTTATTGGGGGAAAGGGATATTTATTGAGCTTCCTCCTCTTCCTCCTCCAGTGAGAAATTCACCACCATTTAGGTGGCAGGACTGCATAGCTTAGATCTGACTTGTTGGTTATCGACTTTTCAAAATCATTTATGATATGTGAGCATCACCAGCTAAGCCAGCATTATTGCCCATTCCTATTTATCCAGAGGGACAATTGAGTCTCAACCACATTGCTGTGGGTCTGGAGGCACATGCAGACCAGACCAGGTAATGACAGAGATAATAGGTACTGCAGATGCTGGAGAATCCGAGATAACAAGGTGTGGAGCTGGACGAACACAGCAGGCCAAGCAGCATCATGATTGCTGTTTGGCCTGCTGTGTTTGTCCAGCTCCACACCTTGTTATCTCAGGTAATGACAGAAGTTTCTTTCCAAAAAAACCAGATTGGCTACGTGACAACATTAAGGCTTTAAAAAGTGTATTTTGTCCTTTATTTTCATGAAGAGAAGTTGAGAGAGAGCTGCCAAATGGTCTGTTCCAAGCTAATAAACAGCTTGTGAAGCCTTGTTTTTTTTTAAGTTGGATCAATAAAACCAGCATGAATGAGTGAGGGCAAGCTCCTGCAGACCCAAAGTTTTAGTTTAAATTTCAGTAACTGTTGGGGTTTGGAAGCTGCTATATATCCATCCCCACTATAGCAAAATATTGGAGTCCACTCTCTCTGCCAGAGTTTTCTCCTGATGTTCTTTCCTCCTGGACTAGAGAAACAATGACTATGAGACAATCTATTTTACTGAATTTGCCTTTGCCAAGGGTGTGTTTTTGGGATTTTTTTTACTATCTTGAAACAGCTAATCCTTAGTAGTTAACATGTATTATATCTTGTCAAGTATTTCGATAGAGTTGCAGTAACGCTAATGCGTTTTTAAAAATATTCTTATGTTGTCTGTATTTAAAATGTAGTGTCAGAATAAAATTTATTTTGCTTCAAGCCTGCCCAATCAAATTGCATCCGGAATGTCTTAGACTTCCGGTAAAAAATAAGAAAATATCAGGGTCTAAGCTGCCTTCTTAATATGTTTTGAGAGGCTTTGTCTGGTCCATAACAGTTTTTCTTGACTATTGGCAATGGCTTTATGGTCAACATTAGGCTTTTGATTCCAGATTTATATTGAATTCAAATTTTATCAGCTGCTGTCATAGAATTTGAACCTGGGTCTCCAGAATGTTACGTGGGTCTCTGGATTAATAGCCTAGTTATATAACAGTAGGCCATCGTCTTCTGAATTTCCTGACTATATCACTTGCTGTTTGGCACACAATTAGCCCTGTTTTGTATGTTCAGCAGGTTGACATCTCATTTTTAGATATGCCTGATGCTGCTTCTGGGATGCTGCCATGCAGACTTCATTGAACCAAGGTTGACTACCCCCGCTAGATGGTGGTGATAGAGTGGGGAATATGTAGTGCCATGAGATTGTAGATTGTGTTGGAGTACAATTCTGCAGCTGTTGATGGCCTACAGCACTTGATGGATGCCGAGTTTTCAGTTGTTAAATCTGTTTGAAATCTATCACATTTAGCTTGGTCATGGTGTCACACAACGCAATGGAGGGTATCCTCAATATGAAAATGGGACTTGATCTCCACGAAGATTGTGTGGTGATCATTCTTACTAATACAGTCATGGACACATCCATCTACAACTGACAGATTGGTGAGGACAAGGCTGAATATATTTTTTCACCTTGTTTGGTGCCTTCACTACCTGCTGCAGACCCAGATCAGCACTTCCCACTTCCTACAGTCAAAGGGGGTGGCCATGGGTACCCACATGGGCCCAAGCTATGCCTGCTTCTTTGTAGAATACATGGAACAATCCCTCTTCCAAAGCTACACTGGCCCTAAACCCCACCTCTTCCTCCGTTATATCGATGACTGTATCGGCGCCGCCTTGTACTCCCACGAGGAGCTCGAACGGTTCATCCACTTCACTAACACCTTCCACCCCAAGGTTATGTTCACCTGTATCAAGTCGATACCTCTCTCTCCTTCCTGGACCTCTCTGTTTCCATCTCTGGCAACCACCGGGAAACCGATATCTGTTTCAAGCCCACCGACTCCCACAGCTACTTAGAATACACCTCCTCTGACCCACCTTCCTGCAAGAATGCCATCCCCTATTCCCAATTCCTTCGCCTCCGCTGCATCTGCTCCCAAGATGAGGCATTCCACTCCCGGACATCCCTGATGTCCTCGTTTTTCAATGACCGCAACTTCCCCTCCACAGTGGTCGAAAACGCCCTCAACCGCATCTTTCACGTTTCCTGCAACTCATCCCTCACACCCCCTCCCCGCAATAACAACAAAACCAGAATCCCCCTCATCCTCTCGTACCACCCCACCAACCTCCGGATTCAACGCATCATCCTCCGACACTTCTGCCACGTGCAATCTGACCCCACTACTAAGGACATTTTTCCCTCCCCACACTTACCTGCCTTCCGGAGGGACTGCTCTCTCTGTGATTCCCTTGTCCGCTCCACAATCCCCACTAGCCCCACCGCCCCTGGCACTTTTCCCTGCAACTGCAGGAAGTGCTACACCTGCCCCTACACATCCCCCCTCACCCCCATCCCACGCCCCAAGAAAACCTTCCACATTAAACAGATGTTCACCTGCACATCTGCTAATGTGGTATATTGTATTCGCTGTTCCCGATGTGACCTCCTCTACATCGGGGAAACCAAGCGGAAGCTTAGAGACCACTTTGGGGAACACCTACCCTCGGTTCGTGACAAACGACTGCACCTCCCAGTTGCAAACCACTTCAACTACCCCTCCCACTCCTTGGACAACATGTCCATCCTGGGCCTTCTACAGTGCCACAATGATGCCACCCGAAGGTTGCAGGAACAGCACCTCATATTTCGCTTGGGAACCCTACAGCCCCATGGTCTCAATGTGGACTTCACAAGCTTCAAAATCTCCCCTCCCCTGACTGCATCCTAAAACCAGCCCAGGTCGTCCCCTCCCCCTTGACCTGTCAGCTTTTTCTCCCACCTATCTGGTCCACCTACCTCACTGACCAACCCCCACCCCCACCTCCTACTTACCAGCCTCATCGTCGCCTCCTTGACCTGTTCGTCTCCTCTAGACCCATCTACTCCTTTATCCACCTTCCATCTACCTCCCCCCTCTCTCTATTTATTTCAGAATCCCCTCCCCTCCCCCTTTTCTGAAGAAGGGTCCAGATCCGAAACGTCAGCTTTCCTGCTCCTCTGATGCTGCTTGGCCTGCTGTGTTCATCCAGCTCTCCACCTTGTTATCTCAGATTAGCAATTACATCCTTTAGGAGTTGACAATCTCAGTCATTTGTGATGCTGCTGAGCCATTCTTCATGACGAACATTGAAATTTCCAACCAGAGGACATTCTGCACCTTTGCCACCCTCAGTGCAAATGGTGTTCAATATGGAGGAAAACAGAGTTATCAGCCTGAGAGATGTATAGAAATGAACAGGAGATTTTCTTGCCAGCATTTGACTGGATCTTATGAAACTTCATGAGATTTGGAGTCAATGTTGAGGTTTCCCAAGGCAACTCCCTCCCGACTGTATTGCACAGTGCTGTTACCTCCGTTGGGCCTGTCCTGTTGGTTGAACAGGTCTTATCCAAGGTTGATGATGGTGTTGTCTGGGACATTATCTGAGTATGGCTCTGTGTGTATAACTATATCAGACTGTTGTTTGACTGGTCTGTGAGACAATTCTTCCAATTTTGGCTCCAGCCCCCAGGTGTTCGTAAGGAGGATGTTGCAGGGTCAACAGGGCTGTGTTTTCATGTGGTGTTTCTGGTATCTAGGTCAATGCCAGGTTGCCTGTTCAGTTTTCTTCCTTTTTTGAGGCATTCTAATGGTTTTAAACCAATTGCCAGGCCATTTCTGAGGGCAGTCAAGAGTTAACCACATTGCTGCAGATGTAAAGTCAGATGTGGGCCAAAGCAGGTAAGGATGGTAATTTTTCTTCTCTAAAGGGCAAAAATGACCAAGGCAAACAACAGTTTCATGATTATCATTACACTTTTGATTCCAGGTTTGTTCATAGAAAGGAAATTTGTTGAAAAATTGTAAAAATTTGGGATAATTTAGCCATTTCTGGATAAAATAAGGTTTTATCCAAAAGTGGGGCCAACTGTTTGATTTGTGCTGTCAGTCATTTACTGTTCACAGAAAAATCAATTGACTTTGGAAGAAAAGAATTGAACAAAGCTTTTAAGGAGATAAGAGTTGGTGTTTATTTCCTTAAATATTGGAAACCCTGTCACTATAAAGACTAGGGGCTTTTATGTTGAACGACCTTTCTGGATTTAAAATTATACTTTACAGACCTAGGAATCCATAAAGAAGGCACACCAGAAGCTACAAGACTGCCTCCTGACCTCCTGCTGGATCAGCATTTATTGTCCCGAGTTGCTCTTGAGAAGTTGGTGGTGAGCTGCCTTCTTGCGCTGCTGTAGTCCACATGCAGCAGGTTGACCACAATGCCATTAGGAAAGGAATTTCAAGACTTTGACCCAATTACACAGAAGGAATAACAATAAATTTCTAAGTCTGGATGGTGAGCGGCTAGGAAGGGAACTTGTGGGTGATGATATTCCTATTTGACTTCTGTCTTTGTCCTTCGAGGTGGTAGTGGTCATTCATTTGACATGTGCTCTCAAAAGTGCTTGGTGAATTTCTTCAGGATATCTTGTAGACATTACACACTGCTGCGACTGAGCTTCAGTGGTGGAGGGAGTGGATGTTGTGGATATGATGCCAAGAGGGTTGTTGCCTCTTGGATGATGTCAAACTTCTTGAGTGTTGGAGTTGCAGGCTAGTGAGTGTATTCCATTATTCTCCTGACTTGTGCTTTTTTGATGGTAGATGGATTTTGGGGAGGCAGGAGGTGAGTTACTCGCTGCAAGATTCCTAACTTCCGACCTGCTGTTGTTGCCACTTTGTTTATATGGTCATTTTCTGATCAACGATAATCCCTGAAATGTTGATTGTGGGGAGACTCAGTGATAAAAAGGTAATATTGGACTTCAGCTTTCTTATTAGGGTTTGTCTAAGGTGTTGAACATTAAAACAAAATGGAATACTGTATAAAGATAATGAATCAGCAGAGGAAAACACACATAAAGATTATTCCCGCTGACATAAGAGTGAATAGCATGGTGTACCAAGTTTCAAAAAGCCCAAGCGGCCTATGCCAGGCTCCTCTGCCAGTGCAATCTCTCAAACAAACACTTAGGATAATGAGCAATGACCTTTTAATAACTGTGCAGTCGCAATTAATTAAAGTTTACTTTTCTCCCATCACGCTTTTGGACTTTGATGTGACAGTAACGTTGTGCAGTCCAATTTTATTTTGACAAGAAAACAGTGATCTTCAATTTGTGCCACCCTTTTGAACCAATTAGGCATTTTCACAGTTAACCGATTAGTGAGGTAAACAAAGCGACAAAGAATTGATTCTCTTCAGGGAAGTTGTGCGGCACAGTGCATAACATCAGAATGTCTGAGCCAGAAACTCAATGTGTCCAACGTATGATAGGTTGCATGCTTATTGCCATTAAAGTGCCAGGCAGTCAGAGGCTTTATGTAAGAGACCACATCTATTTACTTTTTGGACTATGGACTGAAAATGTGAAGAATGGAGATCGCTTAAAAAGGAGACCGTGTACGCAGAGTTAGTTGCAACTTTAGAAAGATAAGCAAAGCTGACTGGTACGTATGCAACAATGTTACATTTTAGAGACGTTGAGTCTAGACAAATTGGCACCAGTTGTTCCAGGTTCAGGCGACTTCAGCATATCTTCAAGCCTCTGTCTGTTCAGATGGAACTTCATCGTAGAAGCTGTGGGGAGTGGTAGGGGGGAGGCAAGCAGAAAAAAAAAAGCAAGGTGACCTCTTTGATGTTAGTTGCATCAATGTTTCTCTTTCCCCTTTCTCTGTAAAATTTCTCTCCCCAGCTTTCTGTCAAAAGAGCTACAAATGACATTCACAGATGCTGATCTATCATTCTATTATCCTAAATTAAATAAGAAATTCTCCATTTCCAAGAAAACAACCAGTGAACAGCAAATTGCTAATCACTGCGCAAAGAACATCAAAGCATCATTGAAAAAAGTAAAGGATTGTGAAACCAACCCATTCAGTTTTGTAATTTTGGACTGGCAATGCAGAACTGTATATGTCTGATTAATTCCACCCCCCCCTTGCATTCATAATACTTGTATTTAGTCTGTGTTTTGTGGGGTCACTTTGTGTGCATGTCTGGGATGTTTTTTTGGACAGAAGGGTAAATTTTAAGCTACATGAATTAGAAATCCTGTTCTTTTACTGTTCTTAGTAAAGTTAAGAATGTTATATATAAAAAAAATCGTATTATTACTGAAGAAATCTTGGTGAGGTTTGCTGTTACCCTGACTAGCAGTGAGTCAGAGACAAATTGGGATTGGTAGTAATTCCACTAAATCTTTACATTTGTGGCAACTTTAGACATAGTGGGCCTTGATTTGAGGCAAATTATGCCAATGAGTCATGACAGCTTGTACACTGAAAAGGATTTCACTCACTGAGTATCCAATTGGTGAGTGATCATAGAAAAACAATTATACAGTACACATTATCCCAGGAGTTGTCATAGCATGTAAATCCTTCAGTACTGGGCAGCATAGTGGCTCAGTGGTCAGCACTGCCGCCTCACAGCACCAGGGACCTGGGTTCAATTCCTCCCTTGGGCGACCGTTTGGAGTTTGCACATTCTCTCTGTGTCTGCGTGGGTTTCTTCTGGATTCTCCAGTTTCCTCCCACAGTCCAAAGATGTGCAGGCTAGGTAGATTGGCCATGCTAAATTGCCCGTAGTGTTCTAGGATGTGTAGATTAGGGGTATGGTCAGTGTGGATGTGTTGGGCTGAAGGGCTGTTTCCACACTGTAGGGATTCTATAATATACTTTTCCTTAAGTACTGCCATATTTGGCCTGTGTCTTTTAGCCTGATTTTAATTTTAAATTCTCCAGTTATCCAGCAAAATCATTTCCGCTGCATCACAATTACTTGTGGGAGCCTGGACCATGTTCAATATATCTTCTGTTTGAATATATTTCATTGTTCATCTACTGTTTCATCTGCCAATTTCTCATTCCAATTTCTTTTTTAAAGTTCCGTTTTTATCTTATTAAATTTACTTTTGTTGATGTCATGGACTTTTATCTTTGAATGTTCGTCCTCCTTTGGAATTTTTGGATTGAATCAAATGATTGGCTGGAGTTGGAATGAATAGAAAGTAGAGACAGAGGGGCCTAAATTTGTTTGCCCGGGAATGGGAGTGCACATGATTAATCTGACCCATTGCAGGCAACATCACACTATTGTGCTGGATATTTATTTCACTGATAACTAGTCTAGCCAGCTCTATCATGGTCCGAAACGTCAATACTTTCTGCTCCTATGATGTTTCTTGGCCTGCTGTGTTCATCCAGCTCCACACCTTGTTATCTTGGATTCTCCAGCATCTGCAGTACCTATTATCTCTATCAATGCAGTTGATTGGCAAGACAACTGAGCAGGAAGTCAATACAATGAGTGGCTAGAAGAATTCGAGCAAGCCCATAGATAGTCTACACCTCTTAAAGGGGAGCTGCATTGTGACTGGTGCAGACTCTATGCGAGAGGTGAATCAGACCGGGAAAACATTGAACAACTACACAGCATGGGAAAGAGGTGACCCCCAAAGTTTTCATATGCTGGACTGAAGACTTTGCTGGAGGAGGTTGTAAGGAGGAGAGATGCCCTATCCCCATCATGAGCCAGAGACCTTCAGGATACATGGTCTGAAGACAGTGGGAGCATAGACCTGATCAAAGAATCAAGACTCAAGGAGCTGACTTCAATGTCGTAAGCAGCCCAATAACCTCAAACAAATGGCCAATATCAGTCAATACATCTTCAAAATGTGATAACCTAACCCCTGCACCACAAGCCTCAGCCACTGATGAAACAGCACATCGTTCATTCGCTTCCCAAAATTTCCCTTGCAATCCTGAATAATACTTGTATTCTCACACACATACCACAGCTGCAAACTGCCTTGAAAGCACAATTGATAATTTTGACAATATATGCCATATATTCAACCATGGTGCACACATCATTCAAATAGATCATATGATATTCATTGACACTTTCTTGTGAGATAATCGGGCACACCAATGGAACGCAACAAAAGCCAGTCAAAGCCTATATATAAAATTCTGGTTCTAGCCATTATTTGAATGGTTATTGCTGATGCTATGGCTGCCAGTGGTGATGAAACCATCAAACTAACCTTATACCTAATCCACTTTCTCACGTCCCAATACTTCTCATCCCACATCCAGCTGCACAAGGAGACAGTGAGGATGAAGAAATGCTTTCACTTGATTTTGCAATTGCAGGCACCATCTCAAATCCAATGTTGCATGCTATTTAAAAGATAGGACATGTACACACAGTGAGACACTAGATGATTCTAGCCTGCAAGCAGGACAAGGCTCAAGAATAACAGAAATGCCAAGAGGAATTCCGCTGTGAAGGAGTCAGACAGGCACATCAGTGGGGCAGCTTGTAGAAGAATGAAGTTGAGTAACCACAACACGATGCTTGATGCATTGGGAAGTCTGCCAGAAAGCCTAAGGGCAATGTGAAAGAACCAGAAATTCAGCATTGGATAACAATGTGTGGAGCTGGATGAACACAGCAGGCCAGGCAGCATCAGAGGAGCAGGAAGGCTGACGTTTCAGGTCTGGACCCTTTTTCAGAAATGGGGGAGGGGAAGGGGGTTCTGAAATAAATAGAGAGAGGGGGAGGCGATGATAGAATGTGGATAAAGGAGCAGATAGGTTGAGAGAAGATGGACAGGTCAAGGAGGTGGGGATGAAGCTAGTAAAAGTGAGTGTAGGTGGGGAGTTGAGATGGGCATTGGTCAGTGAGGAGGGATGGCCAGGTAGGTGGGAGGGAAGATGGACAGGTCAAGGAGGCGGGGATGAGGCTAGTAGGTAGGAAGTGGGGTTGGGGGTTGGTCAGTGAGGTGGGAGGAGCGGATAGGTGGGAGAAAAGATGGACAGGTCAAGGAGGCAAGGATGAGATGGGCTGGTCTTGGATGAGGTCAGGGGTGGGGAGATTTTGAAGTTCGTAAAGTCCACATTAAGACCATTGGGTTGTAGGGTTCCCAGGCAGAATATGAGGTGCTGTTCCTCCAGCCTTCGGGTGGCATCGTTGTCGCACTGGAGGAGGCCCAGGATGGGCATGTCGTCCAAGGAATGGAAGGGGGAGTTGAAGTGGTTCGCGATTGGGAGGTGTTGGCGTTTGTCACGAACTGAGCGTAGGTGCTCCACAAAGCGGTCTCCAAGCCTCCAGCAATTCAGCATTTACTTGGTCCAAGGCTTTGTGTGGAACCTGGAGCCCCATCCTTTGAAACAAAGGAGTGGTGGTCATGTCTATTTACACATTAGGAACCCAACCAAAATGACACTGCCTAATGGCTGATATTATTGCTTCTGTTGCAGCAGCTCCGGCAGCCAACCAATGCCTGACAGCAACATTGAAAGCTCCAACTTTTGTCATGAAAAGACAAACGACAACCGTCGAGGTTGTGCCTGCACTTGGCCCATATCCCTCTGAACCTTTGCTATCCACGTAACTGTGAAAAGAAGCTTTCACTGTCTCAATGCAGCTTCCAGTGAGTACAGTATCCTGCAGCCCTCCCTCGGAAAGAGAACCATTCATCTCATGTTCAACCTCCGAGACTAGCAGCAGGTTTTTTGATTGAAAGTTAGCAGCTCTTCACCAGCCATGTGGGGGTAACATTTTGTAGGAGGAATAGGACAGGCAAAAGTACAGAAGATTGGCACCCAGCGAATTACCAAGGGTGAATGGCTGAATTCAACAGGCAATGCAGAATAATATTATTCATAAATTTGCCCAGCACTGATGTGGACTGTTGGCAGAACAATGAGTATTGACTGGCATCATTCTATATTCATCTCCATGGTCAATGCTAGTAAACTCCTTGCTCTGTTCTGTGGTTAATGTTGTGACTACAGCAAATGGAAGATCTCAGGGAGGATACCATTGCCTCAGAGCAACCACATGCACATTGAACCTCATTGAAGGGCAGCAAGTAGAATTGTATCTGGAATACTCAGTGTCATAGATAGTGTTCTCTCCTTTCTCCTCCTCCCTCTTCCAAAAACTTACCTCAATCTGTGAGATCTGTGTTCATTCTCCAAACTATATTCCAAGAGGCATTACTAATTGTACGGCCATGTCCGGCAATAGCTAGTTTGAGGAGAAGCCTTTAATGCAGAAAAAATCTCCTTCCACACCTGCCACATCATTCGTTGTATATTTTGCAACTTTAGTTGACTACCAATGGGATCAAACACTTACAGAATTGAAGCAAGAATCCAACAATGTCAGCTGCAACTAAGCTGTAAGCAGTTAACTATCCCCTTGAAACAAAGTATGGAGGAGTTCTTGCTTCTTCTGACTACGTGTTCAACAGTGCAAACTTAGTAGCTTGAGTATTGAGCTCCAACATGACGGTGCTAGCATCTAAGTAGCATTGTATCCTGATTGACGCCATGATCTGCCTGTACAGCACACCTTCAGCAGTCATTTACTATACGTGTGTTAGCACCTCGCTAAGATTGCATCTGCTGCACCTCACCCCAAAAGTATGCATGTATTTTGCAGATGTTATTATGGAAATCTGAGATCTCGGAAAGAGCTGAAAATCAAGCACTAACGGTCCAAATTTTGTCCTTTGGGAGTATTATGGAAGCATGAGTTGATAGAGAAACTGAGTGAAGAGAAAAAAAAAACAAATCATTGGGAAGGAAGGGGCTGAGTGATAAATTGTGACTTTGCATGATACTGGCTTTCAATTGAGATATGGAAAACAGACTGCCAAATTGCTACCACTTCGTTTTATGCAAACACAAAATCAAAATGACCCCTACTACGTGTAAATGATATAAGCAGGGATCTGACAATGGATTACACCAACTCCAGGCTATTTCTTTTTCAGTCTGTTACTGCATTCCTTAAATCTAACTACATCATTGGTTGGGCACAAACACAATTAAGATTAAATAGTTTGAAATTATTGAAGATTTCAGGAACAGCAATTATTCACTGCAGGGAACTCGGGTTACATAAAACAATTACATAGTCTATTTTGCTTCAGACTTAATTAAAATGGAGTCCACTTGAAATTCTTTTGGAGTTTAAATTACTCTTCTGGCTGATCTTTTGAATATTCTGTTACTTTTGTTTTCCCCATCAATAGCTCCTCAAGCTATGCAATTAATAGTCTGTATCTAAAATAGAGAGAAATGCCTGTTATTCTTTGTGCACTATAGCTAATTATCTAATTACTTTTTCCTTATTTCATCAGTTGTCATTTTTTTTTGCAACATGCATTCTTCTTTCCTTTGAAACATAGGTACTTATAAAAAAATCTGAATCCATTTGTTTTTTAACATTTCTTCATAATGGCAAGATGAAGCGTTGGGAGATTTAGCATGTTACATTCACATTGTCCTCCTCATTAAAAGAATAACAGGTTAAAGTTCTTTACCAAAGATTTGATTTCAAACAAGAGGTGAAAAAAACAAATGTTCTAGTAGGAGAAAAGAAAGCATTTTAAAAAAGAAGGATGTTAATAAGATTTTTCCAAGCTGGAAGGGCATAATCAAAGAATGAGACAGCATGGAAGAAGGGCCCAGCCTGGTTACCCTCCATTGTATTTGATAACCATCTACCAGGCCTCAGTCCATTTGAATTCAATATCTATTTCTTGGTTTTCAAGGCATTCACAGGGGATATGTGAGTGCGCATAACCTTTAATACTCTCCGGAAATCTTTTAGCTTTGTCTATTTTTGTCCCACCTTTCAAAACCTTCTCAAACTTTTTCAGCGTGGCTCACCTCACACCTCATCTGTGGCTATTCACTGCTTGTTGTGCATTTGTAAATTATACCTTTACATACTTATTATGCAGAAAACACAGTATAAGCGCAAGGCACGTCGATGTTTAGTGTCTGTTTTAACCTTGTGGAGAAAAAGTATGCCAGCTCTTCTGTATGAGGTTAAAAGGATAGAAATGCTTTCTAGAATCTGTATAGAGTCACTTCTATAATAATACTAAACATGTTGGAGAAATTTATAGAGGTTTATAAAATCATGAGGGGCATAGATAAGGTGAGTAGCAAAAATTCTTTCCTTCAGGTTGGGAAATTCAAAACTAGAGGGCATAATTTTAAGATAGCCGGGAAAGATTAAAAAGGGATAACTTTTTCAATCATAGGGTAGTGCATGTATAGAATAAACTGCCAGAGTGAAAGGTAAATGCAGGTACTATTACAACATTAAAAAGACATTTGAACAGGTACATAATTAGGAAAGGTTTAGAGAGATATGAGTCAAACGCTTTCAAATGGGACTGTAGTTTGGGAAACCTGGTCAGCATGGATGAGTTGGACTGAAGGGTCTGTTTGAGTGTTGCATAACACTATGACCGTATAAACTCAGCATCTGTGCAACAGAGTGAATGTTGAGAATCCAACATAACTCCTTCAGAACAATTCTGTCGAGTTTCTCTGGAAATTTGTTTTTATTTCAGATTTGCAACATCTGCAGTGTTTTGCTTTCGTTAGAGTCACTATAACTTTGTCAACAAACTAATCAATTTAACCTCAGCAAAATGCTATGAAAAGCATCACATTAAATGACTAAACAATAAGGAGAAATTTCATTCTGCAGGGCCGGAACCAATGTTACAGCCTTCAGTAATATCAATGGTGGATAAAGCACGGGTCACACATGTGTCTTTCAACCTTAAACGACCCTGACATGCTAAATTTCTTTTCCAATCTGTTTTAATAATGGTTTTGTAGAGTCAATATTGGGAAGAACAACAGTTTATGAAAGAATGCTGCTATAACTTTTATGTTCATTTATAACAAGGTATACAAGGCATCAATTTAATGTTTTATTTGAAAAACGCACATTTGATACATTTGATACTGCAGCATTCTGTCAGTATTGTGTAGAGGTGTAAGCCTGCATTCTGTGTTCAAATCAATGCAAAGGAGATGGGAACTCATGGTTTTCTGAATCTGGCCAGAGAATGCTTCCACTACTGCTGAATATAGATTTCATTAAATCAATGAAAAAGTAGTGTGATTAGTAATATTGAAAGTGGAAGAACTTTGCCAATATTGAATTGCCATTGTTCCCTTCTTAGCTCAGTTGGCGGGTTTGTCAGACAGAGTGATGAGGGTTCAATTCCTACATAGGCTAGGGTCACCATGGTGGTCTCACCTTCTCAACCCAGCCCATCGCTGCAAGAACACATCAGCTAGTTCTACTGTTCTGCCTTTTTCCTTATAGACCTGCATTTTCTTTTCTTTCCAGGTCGATAGGGAAAAAGGCAGGAGAGCAGAACTAGTTGATGTGTTCTTGCAGTGGGTGGCCGTAAGACAAGTCCGTAGGCACACATTATTCAGTGTGATAGAGAGATTGTGAATTCTGTATTTTTCAGGAACATGCAAGGAACTGTAAGTTAAATTATTATTTTCTTTCATTTTTGATTTCTTGATGTTAGGTAGATATGACGATGTCATGCTTTGAATGTGTCTTAACTTACAAATATAAATTTGAGGGGGAGTTGAGCATGAGGAAACAGAAAATAGGCAAGATTCTATCATTTGTATTAATCAGTGTTAAGTATATTAGTTTTAGTTTGCATGTCTCAAAAATCTTTTAGATGCAAAACAACAGAGTTGTTCTGAGCTGGATTTGAAATTTAGCTGTTGACCAACAGGGAAGGTAAAGTAGTCATTGTCCCAAAGGACCACAGAGAGGACCATATCTCTCTCATTAGAGCGAGATAACTAGTGGCGAATTTAATCTGCTGGTCAAGTATCAGATCTAAGATATTTACCATCAAGCTGTTCAGAGTTGCAATTATACATCACTAGAATAGGGTCTTGAACTCAGGGGTAAGGACACTACCACTGCACCATAAGGGACCCTGGGAATTAGGTCTTAAGCCTAAGCAGTGTGGAGTCCCAGGTGGGATATTACCAACAGCAGACATTTAAAAAGCAATATCCAAACAAGAATACTCACCAACATTTTAGAGATGTTAGCCTAATCAACGGCTCTTCCCCTTGGGATCTTGGGATGTGATAATTGTTGGCAATATCAGCATTAATATCAGCTTAATTCCCATATTTTTGAAGGAAATTATGTCACGGCTTGAAGGCAACATGTTTCTACATTAAAGTGAATTAGAAGCCCAATATTTGTAATATTGAACACTCTACAAACTGCTTGAGTCTATTGTCATACCCTACAATTTGTCATTGATCCATTTGCCCCGAGTCATCCACCTATCTTAAGCATGTTTGAGCAAACAGTTTGAACTGACGTAGTCTGTTTGAAATTCTAAAGTGCACCAAATCAATGAAGTATTAAAAATATTCTGCACAAAAATGATATTAGAAATACTTTGCTTGAACAGTAAAGAATTTGTAGAAACCAACAAAATAATTCAACAAAGGGCAAGCCTCCGGTCTGTCATCTTTGTTTGAGATGAGCTGGGATTATGGGGACTTATTGTACCTCTTCGAGAATTATCCCCTCAGTGGTTCTGGACTTACTGATAAGAAATTTGGAAGAAGAAAGTCAGTCTTCCATTAAATCATCCCATCTTTACTTCCAATTTACTTTATGATATAGAAACATGACATATTGCATAGGAATATCGGAACAGGAGTAGGCCATTTAGTCCTTTGAACCTGGCCTGCCATTCATTGTTATTAGTGCTGATAGAACACTTTTGTGGATACCAGCCCCATGACCATGTGTGCATGCCGTTCTGTAATTACTAGACTCTGATTTAAGCAGTACATTCATGTCAGCTAAGGGAATCTAGTTAAGTACGTGAAGGCGAAAACGAAGGAAAAATATCCTGATAGGGTGAGATGAAGATGAGTGAAAGGAGACATAAGTAAAGTTGAAAACACCAATGTAAACCTGTCGGGTCACATGACCTTTTTTTACCTTGTAAAATTCTTGGAGTTTGGAAGACTTTAGGTCTCCACTGCTTTCTCCAAGGCGATATGTCAGTCAACAACTTGTCTAAGAATCAGTACCCTTATCTCCTGCATAGGTTGTTTGAAATTTGTCATTCTTGCATTTATCCTGATGGGGCAAGATGAAAAGCTTCAGAAACATTTTTGTTTCTCTTAAGTACTAGTTGATGAATTGACATTTTGTAAAATTCCATATAATTCTATGGATTTGTTTCACATTTCATTTGGAAGCATATTTTGCTTGGCATTGCCCAAATTTGTAAATGATCTGTGCAAGTGCTCATGCTTCCAGTATAAAGTGAAAATACAAATACAAAAAACCGCAGTGGTAATTTAACGCAGCAGGCCAGGCAGGTACTGTGGAGAGACAAATGTTTAATATTTTATGTCAATAATTTGCTGCCTGGGTCAGCACAGTGGCTCAATGGTTAGCATTATTACCTCATTCCACCAGGGACCGGCATAACTGTCTGTGTGGAGTTTGCATGTTCTCCCAGTGCCTGTGTGATTTTCTGCTGGATGCTCCCGTTTACTCCGACAGTCAATGATGTGCTGGTTAGGTGTGTTGGTCAAACTAAATTGCCCCATAGTGACCAGGGATGTGTAGGCTAGGTGGGTTAGTCATGGGAAATGTGGGGTTACGGGGATCGAGTGAGGGGCTGAATCTGGGTGGGATGGTCTTCATAGCGTTGGTGCAGAGTCCAAAGGTTTTTGATCTTTCAAAAATCAAGGGATTTTTCATGATTGCCGTTGGAGACTAAAAGGTTGAACTTTGAGTGATCAACATGCAGGAATTTCGTGATAAGATTTCAAAGAAGTCTTTTATTTAAACAAATCATCTAAAAGCCATGTTAATTAAACATTGCCTAGTAAGTAATTAATATTCCATACTACAGAAAAGGTAACATATATTAATGCTTTGTTATGGCTGGTAACATCACACTGCACACTTATGCATTACAGCACCTTCTCTACAAGATTAATTTCTTCATAGAAATGACTCCCAACTTTAGTGGGTCCCTGTCCCTCCATTTCATCATATAGTAATGTCATCTGACCATCAAAAGTTGCTTTCTTCAGTTTTTAGGGAAATTCTAAAATGCTCACCAGCAGTGAGATTGACTACAGTATTTTCTCATCCCAGCCTCGTCAAATCAAATCTTCTACCTTCTGTTTATAACCAGGAGTTCATCATTTCCACCAGGAACAATCCTTCCTACATCTGCCTAGTAGCGTGCACAGAACATCCAACTGCCTTTGATTTGCTGACCATGCCAGCCGCAGCCTTTTCTGTCTCCATGTGACTGTTCTCTTTCTCTCTACCTATACAAAACTCAAAGACTGAAGGCCTGTCCATATTCAGTCCTGCTGCTCCTGCATCTGTTGTCAGCTATGTGATATGGCATATATAATTCAATTGCTTTTGATGTAGGGTACCCTCTCTCAATCATTACCAAGCGACAGAGGGCAATCCCCCCACCTCGCTTCCATCCTACCCCCAACCTGAATCCTGCCTGGAGCTTCTATATCCTGAAATATTGAGCTGCCAGTCCTGACCTTCCTTCAACCATGTCTCAATGATAGCAACAATATTATATTCCTACGTGGCGCCCAATGATCTAAGTTCATCCATTTTGAACAAGGATCACTGGACTCAAAACATTAACTCTGATTTCTCTCCACAGATGCTGCCAAGACCTGCTGAGATTTTACAGCTATTTCTGTTCTTCTTCCTTATTTCAAATGTCCGTATTTGGTTCACCAATGCCCTTTAGGGAAGGAAAATGCCATTCCTTCCTGGACTGGCTGACATGTGACTTCAGACCCACAGCAATTTGGTTGACTTTTAACTGCCCTCTGGGCAACTAAGCAATAAATGCTGGCCAAGCCAATGATGCCCTCATCCCATGAGTTAATAAAAAAAAGGGTAGACAGCATTAAAACAAAGGAGGTTCTTTAAGAGTATCGAGATTGTGGGTTGGGAGGTCCTCAAAAAATAAATTAGGAGCATAAAGAGGGGCCACAAATACCTTTGGCAGATTTCAGGGCTTTTTGAGGATTAACTATTAAGTGTATTTAAGGCTAAGATAGGTTTTTTAATCAGTAAAGTATTCGATGGTTATGTGGAGAAGGTAAGAAAGTGAAGGTGAGGATTGTTAGATCATCCAGTTAACTAAAAAAAGTCAATGATGGTGTCAAACTCAAAGTAAAGACTTATAAATGTACGAAGATAGGTGGCAGGTCAGATAATTGGACAGCCAAGAATGAACAGAAGGTTAATTAGATTGGAAAAATACAGTACCAAAGAAAATTCACCTAAAGTATAAATACAGATTGGAAACATTTCTTCAGATAATTCAAAGAGAAAGGAGTTATCAAATTGTGTTCCGATAGAAAATGAGTCTAGGGAATTTGTAATGGAGGGTAAAGAGATGGCAGATATTTTGAACAGATGCTGTGCATCAGTCTTTGCTAGAGAGGAGAAAGTAACATCCTGGAAATAGCTGTGAATCTGGAATTAAAAGAAAGGGAGGAACTCAGAAAAAGTCTCATTATCAGGGAAATAGTACAGAGTAAATTGTTGGAACTGTGAGTTGGCAATTCCCCAGGTCCTGATGGATTTGAGGTCTTACAAGAAATAGCTAGTGAGATAGTTGATGCGTTGATTTTAGTTTTCAAAAACTCATTAGATTCAGGGAAGTTTCCTTTAATTGGAAAATACCTAGTTTAATACCTTTATTCAAAAAATGGTGGGGGAGGTGCAGAAAGCAGGAAACAGCAGGCCAGTTAACTTAACATTTGTCATTTGGAAAATGTTAGAAGCTACTATTAAAGATGTTATAAGAGGACACTTAGATAAGTTCAAGGTAAATCAGGCAGAGTCAACATGGTTTTGTCAAAGGGAAATCAATATTTTGGAGATAACAAGGTGTAGAGCTGAATGATGCACAGCAGGCCGAGCAGCATCAGAGGAGCAGGAAGGCTGACATTTCAGGCCTAAACCCTTCTTCAGAAAAATATTTTGGAGTTCTTTGAAGAACTAATTTGTGCTGTGGATAAAGGGGATTGGGTGGATGGATTGTACTTTCGGAAGCTATTTGATAAGGTGCGGACAGCAAAGATTTTGTGAAAATTAATAGCTCATTCTGTTGGGGGTAATATGTTAGCATGGATAGGAGATTGACTGGCTAACAAGAAGCAGAGAGCAGGAGTAAATGGGTCTTTTTCAGGTTAGCAAGATGTCACAAGCTGTGTGACATAGAGTTTAGTGCCAGGGCCTCAATTCTGTACAACTCACACAAATTATTTAGATGAAGGGACTGAAAGCATAGCAGCTAAATTTCCTGATGACACATAGGTAGGAAAGTGAGTAGTGAAGAGGGCTATATTTACTGGAGTTTAGATAATGAGGAGTGATCACATATAGAAATCTATAAAATTTTAACAGGACTAGACAGGGTAAGCATTGGAGCAGAAGTGATTCGTTTGGCATGTCAAGTCTGCAATGAGATCTGATAATCTGTAACTCTACCTACTCGCCTTATCCCCATTACCCTTAATTTCCTTTCTGATTAAAAATCTGTCCGTCTCAGCCTTGGGTGAACTTAATGACCCAATTTTGACAACCATCTGTGGTAAGGAATTCCACAGTGTGACTACTTTTTTGGAGAAGACATTCCTCATCAACACTGTCTTACATGGGCAACCCCTTACTCTGAGGTACAAACTTATACTGTAGAATGATTGTGAATGCATTGGAGACAGTGCCAAAGAAAAGTGCGAGAATGGTTCCAGGACACTCCAGTTGTGAGGAAAGAGAGGATAAATCAAGACTATTTTCCCTTGAATGAAGTCTAGGAGGAGATTTGAAAGAAGTTTTCAAAATCATGACTGGTCAGGACACTGTAGATAGAAAGAAACTGTTTCGTCTTGCAAAAGGATCGAGAACCAGAGAGCAGTTTTAAAAATTTTTAAAAATCTGTAAGTACTGCAGATACTGTAAATCAGAAACAAAAACAGAAATTGCTGGAAAATCTCAGCAAGTCTGGCTATATCTCTGGAAAGAAGTCAAAGGTAACCTTTTGGGTCCAGTGACCCTTCCTCAGAACAGTTTTAAAATGTTTTAAAACGTTTTGCAAAGGATGCAAATGCAAGGTAAGAAACAACTTTCTCACAAAGTGAATGGTTAAGGTCTGAAATGCACTGACTGGAAGTGTGGTGCTAGTAGATAATTATTTAAACTGACACAATCTGCAGGAATATTGTAAATAAACGGGTGATTGGCTATAAGTTCGAATGTGTTGAGAGCTGGTACAGATACTGTAGGCCGAAAGCCCTTCTTGTGCGCTGTAACAATTTTTTGATTCTCTAATTCAATGCAGTCATGATGATTGAAATTCAATTGAATATCAGCCTTTCAGCTTTCCTACCAATACCAATCAAGTGTTGCCATTGTAAGTATCCTTAAGCATCTTCACACTGCTTGCGAACGTTCTTAGGTCATTTAAATGTTAATAATGAATGTCAAATATTTGTTCTGAAGAAGGGTCACTGGTACTTGAAATGTTGACTCTGCTTCTCTGCACAGATGCTGCCAGACCTGCTGAGTTTCTCCAGCTATTTCTGTTTCTATTTCAGAATTCCAGCACCTGCAGTTCTTTGTCTAGTGTTCAAATATTTGTTACGGGCATAAAATGCAGAAAATGTGATGTGCTTTGAGTAAAGTGTGTCCCCATTAGAACTTCCCTCCAAAGGGAGAGGAACCGTATTTATGTAAACATGCAAATATCTGAAATACAACATTTGGCTTCCCAGTTGACAGCTTGTCATTCTGAAAGAAAATATGTTGGGGATTATTGTTCTGAACTGTAGAAGAGAAATAATCATAAATATACGAAGGAACTATTTGGCTGGGAGTTAACTGAGCATATCTAATTCCGTGTGGAATCGTGGTTCTGCAATTTTTTTGTTTCTTTTCAGCTTGTTAAATTTAGTTGTACTAACTCCTGTGCAAATACAACATTGCCAAAACTCACATTTTTGTCAATGATTTGTTAATTTTACACGATTGCTTCAATCTGTGCTTTTCTCAAGCTAGCAGGGAAAACATTTCATCTCATGAACTCCTCTCTGCTCGGAATCATGCACGGTCATATCATGCAGTATTAAAAAGAAATCACAGGAATTGCCAGTCCATTAAACCATAAGATGCAGTCACCAAAGCAGGCCATTCAGCCCATCAAGTCTGCTCTAACATTCAATGGGATCATGGCTGCTCTGATAATCCTCAAATCCACTTTTCTACCTTATCTGCATCATCCTTGATAATAAAGTGATGGTAATGTTGATGATAGCACAAAATAGACCCACCTGCCTGATCTGTGAACTTCTTGCTCATGGCACCTCTCAGATCTTTCTAAAATTACAATCATTTCTCTTTGTCATTCTCCAAACTGAGTTCTGGAGTCTCATTGAAACTCTCCTTTGAGCATATTCCAAATTATTTGGCATCTTGCAACATCGCAGTACTGAACTCAGTTTCTAAATACAGTTCAACTGCCTAAATTTATAAAGAATACTGAATTCTTTACAGGACATTGTGACACATGCCACTGAAGTACCCTCAATAGGTCTTTTTCCTCC
This sequence comes from Ginglymostoma cirratum, assembly GCA_024137785.1. NCBI lineage: Eukaryota > Metazoa > Chordata > Chondrichthyes > Orectolobiformes > Ginglymostomatidae > Ginglymostoma > Ginglymostoma cirratum. Next base: position 84,026,585 of record JAHRHZ010000144.1, read on the forward strand.
TTTCCCACACTCTACATTTCAGTGTACTCCATGGTTCTGCAGCGGGGGTAGAGAGAGCCTGTTGGCCCTGGAAACTTGGCTGGGTGGCCTATAGAGGCATGTGAATCTCCAGGTATGCTAACCAGAATTAAGTTGACCATCCTCATTGTGAATTTTCAAGGGGAACAGTTGGCACAGTGGAGATGGAGGGACCAACCACCTCTAGAGTGTTCTGAGTGTACGCCTCGAAGGGGCAATGTGTTATTCCTTCTCCGGTTGGTTGCCTCCTGGCACCACTCTGTTTACTCCGTGTCTTCAATCCTGGGGATGAGTTGCTGGGACAAAGAAGTGCAGTTGTGTGTGCCTCTCCCACAGCCCCTAAGGATGCTGGACCTCGCTTTCTATGGCAGCTACAAACCTGTCCATGGAGGCAGACAGATCATGACTCACTACACTGTTACAGCATCTGGACAATTAAGGGCCACTGTGCCCCATATGCCTGTCTGCTCCTCCCTGTTCATGTGGTTGAAATTGCTGCTACCCATGCCACAGGGTCCTATCGTGCCTAGGCTTGAGCAGGTGCCTGTTCTCCAGCAGTTATCTGAGTGCCAACAGCCTGGAGTGCTGCTTCCTTGGCCAGTTGCAGACCTGTTGCAGTAAGGTGCTCACTAGATTGTGCTCCCACACTATTGAAAACTAGCATTATCACTGAGGTGTCAGTCTTTGAGCTGGTGGCCTTGCCGATGCTTCCTCTGAGGCCTCGATACTTTCATCCTGAGAGATCCACGAGAATCAGTTCAACAGCTAACGTGATGGGTGTTGAAAATATTCACTCTGGCTATGTTAGAAACAATCAATTTGAAGCCATATTTGCAAAGGGCCTATAGTCCTTTAATGATCTTTCTACACTAAATCAAATAGCCCAAGATAATTCATTTCATCGTTCTGTCTTTGGTTTGTGCTTGAATGGAGCACAAGTGATGCTTGGTGTGTTTTCAACAAATGCCTAAAGACATTGCCCAAATTCTTTAAACAATTCATTAAAATTGAAATTGTCCTTATGGTCATTTTTCAAGGATAAAAGTAAAGACAATTGGAGATGTGCCAATAGTCAATAGTAATAACATGTTTCAACATAAGGTCAATAGAAACAGTTGCAAACTATATCTCAAGAACTGGATTCATTCCAAGTGCTTTGCTGATGTGGAATATTAGCAGTTTAATAATGAAACATCATTCATAAATTATGACATATTAAAATCATTGTTGTCAGATCAGATAATGATTTTCCCATTCTTCCTGCTCCTCAGTGGTAACCTTCTCTCTGCCATCTGTACGCATAAAGGATGGGGTCAGCAAGTTCAGTACTTCTGATGTCCATAACTTGACTAATTGTCAGTGGTTTACATCTCTATGTTATGTGAAATTACCTTCTTGTTTTAATTGGCACATATTGTGAAACATGAAATGACTACAGGTGAAATTTCACCTCCGATTTGTAACAAGTTGACAAATAACGCTAAACTGGAAATACCTAAGGTATTGAAGTAAGTGTGTTTTTTTATCTTAAAAATTAAATTAATTCCCTAACTTCAATTTCACTATGTAGCTTAAATGTTTGCACAGATAAAAAGCAACTCAAGCAACACCAAAATCCGAGCGAGGTCTAACTCCAAAATTCTAAAGTCAAAACCTGGTCGTCACCATTTTTGCATTGGGTGAATAGGGCTAGCTCTGACTTGTATTTCCTTGTTTCTCAGAGGTATCTGCCCCTATTAGTATCGCCACTTATTTTGGTGACGTAGCAATGATGGGGGAGGTGACGGCCAGTATTATCAGTTAATTCAGAGCCTCAGCTAATGTTCTGGGGACACAAGTTTGAATCCTGCCACAGTGGAATTGAGGTCAATAAAAATCCAGAAGTAAGAGTCTAATGCTGACCATGAATTGATTGCCAGGAAAAAGATATCTAGCTCACTGACGTCTTATAGGGATGGAAACAACCATCCTTACCTGGTCTGGCCTACATGTGACAGCTAGGGACTAATCCACACCCTGGACATTACAGGCAAATTAATATGACAAATCCACTTAATTTGCACATCTTTGGATGAGAGTCATAGAGTCTTACAACATGGAAATAGACCCTTTAGTTCAACCAGTCCACGCCAACCATGTTCCCAAACTAAACCAGTTCCACCTGCCTGCACTTGGCCCATATCCCTCCATACCTTTCCTATTCATTTACTTTCCCAAATGTATTTTAGGGATTGTTTCCATACCATTATCCACCACTTTCTCTGGCAGTTCATTCCACACACAAACCTCTTTCTACGTAAAAAGCTGCCCCTCAAGTCCTTTTTAAATCTTTCTCCTCTCACCTCAAAAATATGCCCCCTAGTTTTGAAACAGACACTGGTCATTCACCTTATCTATGCCTGTCATGATTTTATAAGCCTCAATGAGGTCATCCCTCAACCTTTTAGGCTCCAGTTAAACAGGTCCCAGCCTTTCCAGTCTATTTTTATACCTCAAAACCTCCAGTCTTGGTAATATCCTTGTAAATCTTTTTGGAGCTCTGTCCAGTTTAATCATATCCCTCCTATTACAGGGCAACCAGAACTGCACACAGTAAGAAACTGGAGAAAAAGGAGCTGGCTGTTAACTGCTGAATAGATGTTTGAAACCTGAAGTGTACAAGTTGGACTTGATAGGAAGAGGTCCAAACTTTGTGGATTCATTTAGATAGCTAGGGTATCCTTTTGGAGAGGTATTTTATTACTTTGAATGCAATCCCGGGATAATTTAGGAAAGGCATGGTCCATTTCAGGATTGTTGAATCTAGAGATGAATGTGCGTAAAAATAGTGCATAAACTCACTGGAACTGTCAAAACTGTCAAACACTGTCAAGATATTAAATAACTGGCAAAACTGTTAAAAACCTGTCAAACCTTTCAAAGAATCACCAAAATGGTAAAGGTCTGTCAAGTTACATGCAAATTATAGCATTGAGATTCGATTATTGAGGATTGTATGGAGTGGTGTAAAGCTGTGAGTGGTTAGTTATGAAATGGCTTTAACTTGAGAGAGGGAAATGTGCAATGAGACCTGGGTGTCCTCGTGCACCGGTCTTTGAAAGAAAGTACACAGGTGCAATGAGTGCCAAAGAAGAGAAATGGTAAGGTAGCCTTCATAGTGAAAGGTTACAAGTAAAGGAGCGGGGATGTCGTAATCCAGTAATACAAGGTATTGGAGAGACCACCACTGGAATATTGTGTGAGTTTTTTTTATCTGAGGAAGGATGTTCTTGAGGGAGTGCAGTGGAGGTTTACCAGACTGATTCCAGGGTTGGCAGGACTGATTATGAGGCAAAGTTGAATTGGTTTGAATTATATTCACTAGAGTTCAGAAAAATGGGGCTAGGTCTTGTACACTCTCGGCAATGACCTTGCAGTTCAGCAAATTGCTGCCTTTGCCGTAAATTTCTATAATCCTATATGCTGAGTCAAAGTCCTGTATCCTACTCCTACACAACATGGTGAGTGTATCTTCAAGGACTGTGGTGCTTCAGGAAGGTGGCTCATCAACTCTCTTGTGCAAGAAGGAATGGGCAATAAATGTTGGCAATGCCAGTGGTGAGTCATTCCATCAACAAATTAAAAATATGGTAGCTGGGGAGGTGATGGCTAGTTGTATTATCACTGGACTGTTAATCCAGAGACCCAGTTGACATTCTGTGGAGGGATAAAAGGTACTGCAGATGCTGGAGAATCCGAGATAACAAGGTGTGGGGCTGGATAAACACAGCAGACCAAGCAGCATCATAGGAGCAGGAAAGCTTGACGTTTCGGGCCGAGACCCTTCATCAGAAATGGGGGAGGGGAAGAGGGTTCTGAAATAAATAAGGAGAGAAAGGGAGGCAGATAGAGGATGGATAGAGGAGAGGATATGTGGAGAGGAGGCAGACAAGTCGAAGAGGTGGGGATGGAGCCAGTAAAGGTGAGTGTAGGTGGGCGGGTAGGGAGGAGATAGGTCACTCCAGGGAGGACGGACAGGTCAAGGGGGCGGGATGATGTTAGTAGATAGGAGATGGGGGTGGGGCTTGAGGTGGGAGGAGGGGATAGGTGAGAGAAAAAACAGGTTAGGGAGGTGGAGATGAGCTGGGCTGGTTTTGGGATGCAGTTGGGGAAGGGGAGATTTTGAAGCTTGTGAAATCCACATTGATACCATTGGGCTGCAGGGTTCCCAGGCTGAATATGATTTGCTGTTCCTGCAGCCTTCGGGTGGCATCACTGTGGCATTGCAGGAGGCCCAGGATGGACATGTCATCTGAGGAATGGGAGGGGGAGTTGAAATGGTTCGCGACTGGGAGGTGCAGTTGTTTGTTGCGAACTGAGCGCAGGTGTTCTGCAAAGCGGTCCCCAAGCCTCCGCTTGGTTTCCGCGATGTAGAGGAAGCCACAACGGGTACAGTGGATGCAGTAAACCACATTGGCAGATGTGCAGGTGAACATCTGCCTGATGTGGAAAGTCTTCTTGGGGCCTGGGATTGGGGTGAGGGAGGAGGTGTGGGGGCAGGTGTAGCACTTCCTGCGGTTACAAGGAAAAATGACGGGTGTGGTGGGGCTGGAGGGGAGTGTGGAGCGGACAAGGGAGTCGCGGAGGGAGTGGTCCCTCCGGAAGGCAGATAAGGGTGGGGAGGGAAAAATATCTTTGGTGGTGGGGTCTGATTGCAGATTGCGGAAGTGTCGGAGGATGATGCGTTGGATCCGGAGGTTGGTGGGGTGGTACGTGAGGACGAGGGGGATTCTTTTTTGGTTATTATTGTGGGGACAGGGCGTGAGGGATGTGTTCCGGGAAATGCGGGAGACACGGTCGAGGGCGTTCTCGACCACTGTAGGAGGGAAGTTGCGGTCCTTGAAGAATTAGGACATCTGAGATGTACGGGAGTGGAATGTGTCATCCTGGGAGCAGATGCGGCGGAGGCGAAGGAGTTGGGAATAGGGGATGGCATTTTTTCAGGAAGGTGGGTGGGAGGAGGTGTATTCCAGGTAGCTGTGGGAGTCAGTGGGCTTGAAATGGACATCAGTTTCTAGGTGGTTACCTGAGATGGAGACAGAGAGGTCCAGGAAGGAGAGAGAAGTGTTGGAGATGGTCCAGGTGAACTTCAGGTTGGGGTGGAAGGTGTTGGTGAAGTGAATGAACTGTTCGAGCTCCTCGTGGGAGCACGAGGCGGCGCTGATGCAGTCATCAATGTAACGGAGGAAGAGGTGGGGTTTCGGGCCAGTGTAGGTACGGAAGAGGGATTGTTCCACGTAACCTACAAAGAGGCAGGCATAGCTTGGGCCCATGCAGGTACCCATGGCCACCCCCTTTGTCTGTAGGAAGTGGGAGGAATTGAAACAGAAGTTGTTGAGGGTGAGGACGAGTTCAGCTAAGCGGATGAGGATGTCGGTGGAGGGGGATTGGTCAGTTCTGCGGGACAGGAAGAAGTGGAGGTGCCTTTAGGCCATCTGCATGGGGAATACAGGCGTATAGGGACTGGACGTCCATAGTAAATGTATAGGCACTGGACGTCCATAGTAAAGTGACTCAGGTTTGAATCCCACCATGGTAGATGTGGAATTTGAATTCAATAAATATCTGGAATTAAGAATCTAATGATGACTGCGAATCGATTGTCAGGAAAAATCCATCTGGTTCACTAAAGTCTCCTTAGGGAAGGAAACTGCCATCCTTACCTGATCTGGCCTACCTGTGACTCCAGACTCACAGCAATGTGGTTGACTCTTAACTACCTTCTGTACAATTAGGGATGGACAGTAAATGTTATCTTACCAGCGACACCTGTGAATGAATAAAGAAAAAATGAAATTAACGATAATCCTTCTGCATCAAATTGCACAACATATTTGCAAGTGTTTTCAGTTCAAGATTGTATTGAAGGGCTTTCGATCCTGAGCTCCTTTCCTTTGGTTACAATAGAGTGAGGAACATATGCAATAGAACTTTTAATCTTAGAGTCACAGGCATGCTTTTGGAACTGAGCTTCATTGATTGTGTGTCAGTTGGATCAATTTTCTGCGTTTTGTTTTCTTAAACACGCTTCTTTGTAAAATATCAATGAGCATCTAAAAGTAGAAGCTCCACTTATACAAACAAACAGCTTTTATTCTTCAGCGTGCTGTTTGTCAGCATTTGTTCCTCTCGGTTTGCCACTTCTAAACTGTTTGAATGAGTCAGGTGAAGCCTGAACTGTGATGTTAGCATTTCACTCAGTGAGTGACTGTACCGTAACTTGAGTGTATTTCAGAGCACAACCATATTGTGTCTACTGAGTAGGAGGTGATGTAGGATTCGTCCATACCAAGGTTGTGTACTTCAGTGTGCATGCATATTCTTGACAAAATAACATTGCAAACTGTCTGTCATGTCAAAGGGACAATTAGATAAGATTGGAGGTTAGAATCGCTCATGAGGGTGCAACTTCAAATCTTTACACCTGTTCTTTAGTCCATAAAAAGAAAGAAGAAGCTGGAGGTACACAGTAATTTGAGGTTGGAATATTCTGTTCCAATGCCTCAGTCCCTCACCTCTGGCTCACTGTCAAGTCCCCACTTTTAATTTGCGTGTGATTGTCAAATTGGAAACTGGAAACATCTAGGTGGATAAAGTTTCCACTAGACTCATTCATTAGAATCCCCAGATTTGTAAATTGTGATCCAAATGCCAATTGCATGCATCCAATTGCAATCAATCCACAAATTAGCATGTGCAAACCTTACAATCTTAAAACCTTACAACCTTGCAATGTCCTATTGAATAGGATGATCCTTGTTGGACAAGCAGTTAGAAGTTTAACAGTTCTCTCGACTGGCAAGTTGTGAGTTCATAGTTAGCTAAATTGCTAATACCCTACAGGAAGTAGTTTGGAGAAAAGTTTCCTGTGAATCATTCTGCTGGGGGATATGGGCAATTCTTCTTAAGGAAGTACATAATTCCATGGAAATAACAATGAAACAAGTTTCTTACCATAAATACAATGTTTATTAAAGTATCCAAACAAAACCCATGACATTTAAAATGAAATCCAAACCCCATGAAGTCTCATGGCTTCAGGTTAACATGGGCAAGGAAACCTATTGATTACCACGTACCATTCTCCCTCAGCTGATGAATCAGTACTCCACAATGTTGAACAAAACTTGGAGGAAGCACTGAGGATGGCAAGGGCACAAAATGTACTCTGGGTGGGGGATTTAAATGTTCACCACCAAGAGTGGCTCAGCAGCAGCACTACTGATCAAACTGAATCTGAAAGGAATTCTGTAATAGGTTGTGAGGGAACCAAAAAGAGGGAAAAACATACTTCACCTTATCCTTACAAATCTGACAGCTACAGATGCATCTGCCCAAGACAGTATTGATAAGATTAGATTAGATTAGATTAGATTTAGATTAGATTTATTTATTTATCACACGTACTAAATATAGGAATACATAAGCACAGTGAAAAGTGCACAAAGTCACCATTCACTGATGCAACTTGGTTGCAAAAATCAGAATTAAAAGATTGAACAGAGCCAAAAGGTATGCACGAAAAGAAATGCCCAGATCCCAGAGCCCCAAGTCCCATCTCCATAATGGAGCAGGTGCTGCTCTATTCGCTATGTCGCCGTCGTCACCGCGCCATGCCAAAGGCCCATTCTTGCCACCACCTGCTGCTGCCTCACTCTCCTGCTCTCACTCCCGACATTGCTCTGGTCCACAATCGATGTGCCGTCGCTGCAGGACACAACCCAAGCGTCCAGCTCCCACCACATGGTTCCCAGTCGTGACCCAATTCCTTCCTGACTCCTTAGGTTGGTAGTTAAAAGGATGGGGGTTAGAATTACTACAGAGAATAAAGGGGAGAGAAAAGAAGAAGAAAAAATAAAGGAAAAGGAAAGGAACCTGGCGAGCAGAGTGGAGCTCCGAATGGAGTAACTTACCCTGCCGCCATCTTGCCGGAAGAGTGACCACCGTACAGTCCTTGTGGAGGTGAAGTCCCAATTTCACATTGCGAATAGCCTCCATCATGTTCTGTGGCATGATTACCATAGTAAATGGGACAGAGTTTGAACAGATCTAGAAGCTCAATCCTGGGCATCTGTGAGGTGTTGTGGACCATCAACCGCAGCAAAATTGTACTCCAGAACAATCTGCAATCTCATAGCCCGGCATATACCCCCCCTCAACCATTACCATCAAACCAGTGGATCAACCCAGTGGCCAAAATCCTGGAATTCCCTCCCTCTTGGCATTGTGGGTCAACCCACAGCATGTCGACTGCAGCGGCTCAAGAAGGCAGCTCACCACCACCTTCTCAAGGGCAACTGGGAAGGGCAATAAATGCTGGCCCAGCCAGGGATGGCCAAATCTGACAAATGAATTTAAAGAAAAACCCATTACGGATGATGGAGATCTAACCTATAAAACAAAGTCCCACAAAATAACTTGAAATAGTCAGCAGGTCAGGCAGCATCTGTGGTGAGAAAGCAAAGCCCATAGCTTGAGTTCACACTTCATCTCCAGGAGGAAGATGGCAATATGAGACTTAAAATAGAGTGGTTTAGTGGTAGGGCAGCACTCAGGGTGTGCCTACCCAATATGGAACACAACTGTTGAAGACTGCAGTTCAGCACCATCTTCTCAAGGGTGACTAGAGATTATCAATAAATGTCAACCCAGCCAATGACACCTGTAGAATCAGGCCATTTGATGAACATCCCACCCACTTACCCTATTCCTGTAACCCTGCATTTCCAATGGCTAAACCATGTAGCTTGCACATCATAGGATTTATCACAACCAATCCACCTAACCTGCCCATCTTTAGACTGTGGGAGGAAGTTGGAGCATCCATAGGAAACCCATGCAGATATGGGGAGAACATACACGCTCCACACAGACAGTTGCCCAAGGTTGGAATTGAACCCAGGTCCCTGGTGTTGGAAGCAGTAGTGCTAACCACTGAGCCACTGTGTCATTCCATAACCCATGGAAGGATTGGCCAGTCCTAGGACTCCTCTTCCTGATGTTGCCACTGGTGTTGATACATGATGGAAAGCTCCACAAAAATGAACACCCACACCATGAACATTCAATGTCACTGAGGCCTGTCTGACTAACCTTGGTGAAGCCACCCAGACTTATCTTGCCATCTGACCTCCGCTATGGTGTTAGTTAGGGCCTGAATGCAGTCCCAGCACTGCTGTGTCTGGAGAGCTGCTGATCATCTGATAGCTGGCAGCTGCTGGGGAGTTCAGGGGCAGTGGGGTGTGAGTGAACCATGGGGCCTCATTCGGGCCAGAAGGGGTGACCTCTAAGCCTGGGAGCTGTAAAACCCACTCGTGGCTTCTTCGGACCCGCGGAGACTGAATTCTCAGCTAGTAGGCAGTGCCACAACCTTCTGCAGATGTTTCAGGTCAATGAGCTTCTTGGCAGCGCCAAAGATGTATTGAGATGTAACAGATTTTAAGCAACGATGGAGGCAGGGAAAAAGAAGGAGGGGGGAATAAACTAAAGTGTATATGTTTGTATGGTGGAAGACTGAGCATAGAACAAAGGGGTGATGGTTAAATATAAAGCAGGAAGATAGTGGGATAAAATGAAACTAAAGAAGGTTGAGTGGATTTACAAATTGGAGTCACGGAATTATTAGCTCGAACTGGCGACGAAATAAAGGAAAGTGGATGTTGTTGTCAGACCTGCTGAATTTCTCCAGCATTCTCTGTGTTTACTTAAGATTTCCAACACCGACACTATGTTCCCTTTATTAGAGGTTACATCTTTGTGAAATAGGCACTCTTGTCAGCTGAGACTCTTCCCTTCCCCATTTCCTTTTTCTCCGCACCCACTTAAAACCAGTCATATGTCTACATTTTTCAAATTCCGATGTCAGACGTCGACTGGAAGGCCAAAGTAGACAAATAGGAGACTGGAAGAATGCAGCAGGCCAAACAGCATCTGGAGGAAAGAAGTAATCCACTTCTCGGGCATTACCCTTCTTCCAGTCCTGAGGAAGAGTAATACCCAAAACATTGATTGCTCCTTTCCTCCAGATGCTGCCTGGCTTGCTGCATTCTTCCAGCCTCCTATTTGTCTACCTTGGATTCCAGCATCTGCAGTTAGTTTGTCTCTGACTGGAAAGCCATCTCTGTTTTTCCCCTCTCCACAGAGGATGCGTGACATGCTGAGCATTACCAACACTTTGTGTTTTTAATTCCTCTACTCCTCATTCTGGGCGGAGAATTTACTGAAACAAAACTGACGAACAATCCTTCAGGTACAATCTAATGAAGAAAAGATAGCATTCCTTGCAGGAAGAACAGCAGAGATAAAGATTAAAACATGTAATTGGATATGTGAGCATTGGGAAAATCATTGCAAAATATAATTGATTGTTCCACAAGGCATTTTGATGTCCCATGGTCTCATATAAGTGTAAATACCAACCTTGATATATTCATTCCTCCTAGGTTATTGTAACCTTGGTGCTAATGAGGAAACAAAACCCCATTAAGTCACATGCCAAGTGATTTGACCTTTTATCCCCTTTCTTATTATATCAGTTGTTTGCAGCCTTTTTTTTTACCTTTCCTGAGCTAGTTTATCCCAATATGATCAGCACTGTGCATTGGGTCTGGCTGTAACATATGTGTTGCTATTAAGTTTAATGGCTAGATTCCTTGATTGTTAGGTAGTGGAGGTTTCTGCTCCCTGATGGTACATTATAACAGCAGATGCTGTAAAGTATCAATATTAACTACACATAATGCAAACTGAGCAGTTTGTTCAGAGCATTAGGTACAGAAGTAGACCTTTCAAATCCCACCACCCCCCCTCAACTCCAGGCCTACACAAACATACACATATGTTATAGCCAGACCCAATGCACAGTACTGATCATATTGGGATAAACTAGCTCAGGAAAGGTGAAAAAAAAAGGCTGCAAACAACTGATATAATAAGAAATGGGATAAAAGGTTAAATCACTCAGCGTGTGACTTAATGGGGTTTTGTTTCCTCATTAGCACCAAAGTTACAATAACCTAGGAGGAATTAATATATCAAGGTTGGTATTTACACTTATATGGGACCATGGGACATCAAAATTTAAACAGATTAGGGCTTCTCAACTTGTTTTAATGCTGTGTTGCTCCATATCCCCTTTGTACCTGAACCTCATACCAACAAAGGAAATTCCTTTGTTCCCATTCACTGCAGGAATGTTGCTTGAACAAGTGAAAATGTCTTGTCCTGCAGAGGGTACAAGTATAAATTTTGCTGAAATTTTTAAATTTGTAAAATAATAGCCAAAACAATTGACATGATTGCCACTGTCATTTGAGAGGTTGGTGGCATGGTGGCTCAGTGGTTAGCACTGGTGCCTCACAGTGCCAGTGACCGGGGTTCAGATGACTGTCTGTGTGGAGTTTGCACATTCCCTCCATGTTGCTGTGGGTCTGCTCTGGGTGCTCTAGTTTCCTCCCACAATCCAAAGTGCAGGTTAGCTGGATTGGCTGCGCAAAATTACCCACAGTGTCCAGGAATGTGCAGGCTAGGTGTGTTCCATAATAAATTAGTGGGGTGGGTCTGCCTGGGGTGATCTTAGGAGGGTTGGTGTGGATGTGATGGGTCAAGTGGTCTGCTTGCACAGTGTAGGGGCTCTGTTTTATTCTAAAACTCTGGAAACTGTGGCTTAAATTGACTGGCTTACACCACGTATGTCTCTGGATAGCAATTTGTGGCAATTTGCAACTTCCAACCTTTCTGATCCTTGGCATAGTTGCTGGATGTTTTACACATGGATGACACCATGTCATGTGAATTCATCATTAGTTTTATTTCAAATTCTGGACCAATAACTGCTTTGCTATGGAAGTGTTAATCGTGACTCATTCGTAAAACTCTCACTTCTGAGTCCAATGATTTTAGGTTTAAGGTTTAGATTTGAGCGCACAAGTCACATTCTCATGGAGGGGATGCTTCACTCTTGAAAGTGGTATTTTCTGAGTGAGCTATTAAGCCAAAACTGCAGCTTCCCTCACTGCTGAATGTTTGTGGCAATTTGAGAAAACACAGTAGAATTTTCCTGATACCCCACTAAGTACCTAGGGAGTACTCCATTGCTGAACTCATTAGCTACTCTGAGAAGCAAAAGAAAGATATTATGGCATTATTTGAAGAATAGCAAGTGAGTTTTCCTGGTGTTCTGAAAAGTGCCAGATAAAAGCACCTTATTTCCTTTCCTCCTAACAAATTATGTTATTTCATGCGGTGATATGCTGTGTTCTGGGAAATATCATGCTGTTATGCAGTGAAGGTTTGAGCTGATCAGTGGGCTGGTACACAGCACAATGTTCAATGTCTTTTCTCAATTAAGACATAAAATCAATAAAGCAAATGCAAGGAGATTATTTTACCAAAACCCAAAGAGTTATAGAACATAGAACAGTACAGCATAGTACAGGCCGAGATAACAAGCATGGGGCTGGATGAACACAGCAGGTCAAGCAGCA
>JAHRHZ010000144.1:84039526-84060752 GCA_024137785.1 Ginglymostoma cirratum
AAACCCTTCATCAGAAAATTTTCTGATGAAGGGTTTAGGCCCGAAATGTCAAGTTTTCCTGCTCCTATGATGCTGCTTGACCTGCTGTGTTCATCCAGCCCCATGCTTGTTATCTCGGATTCTCCAGCATCTGCAGTACCTTTTATCTCCAGCATAGTACAGGCCCTTCGGCCCACGATGTTGTGTCGACCTATTATCCTACCCGAAGATCAAACTACCCTGCATGCCCTATATTTTACTATCACCCATGTGCCTATCCAAGGGTCGCTTAAATGTCCCTGATTTATCCCACTCCACTACCAGCGCTGGCAGCACATTCCACACAGCCATCACTCTCTGTGTAAAGAACCAACCTCTGATATCTTCCCTGTACCTTCCTCCAATCACCTTAAAATTATGCCTCCTCGTAATAATCATTTCTGCCCTGGGAAAAAGTCTCAGGCTACCCACTCTATCTCTGCCTGTCATCATCTTGTACACTTCTATCAAGTCACCTCTCACCCTTCTTCGCTCCAATGAGAAAAGCCCCAGCTTCTTCAACCTTTCCTCATAATACCTGCCGTCCAGTCCAGGCAGCATCCTGGTAAATCTCCTCTGCACTCTCTCTAAAGCTTCCACATCCTTCCCAGAATGAAGTGACCAGAACTGAACACAGTATTCCAAGTGTGGTGTCACCAGGGTTTTATAGAGCTGCATTATAACCTCGCAGCTCTTAAACTCAATTCCCATGCCAATGAAAGCCAACACACCATACGCCTTCTTAACAACCCTATCAATTTGGGTAGCAACTTTGTGGGATCTATGGACGTGGACCCCAAGATCCCTCTGTTCCTCCACACTGCCAAGAATCCTGCCATTAACCCTGTATTCTGCATTCAAATTCGACCTTCCAAAATGAATCACGTCACACTTTTCCGGGTTGAATTTCATGAGCTACTTCTTTGCCCAGCTCTGCATCCTGTCAACGTCCCGTTGCAAACTACAACAGCCCTCCACACTATCCACAACTCCACCAACCTTCGTGTCATCGACAAACTTATCAACCCACTCTTCCACTTCCTCATCCAAGTCATTTATAAAGATCACAAAGAGCAGAAACCCAAGAACAGATTCCTGTGGAACACCACTGGTCACCGAGATCCAGGCTGAATACTTTCCATCTACTACCACATTCTGTCTTCTATTGGACAGCTATTTCTGTACCCAGACAGCCAAATTTCCCTGAATCCCATGCTTCCTTACTTTCTGAATGAGCCTACCATGGGGAACCTAATCAAATGCCTTGCCAAAATCCATACACACCACATCCACTGCTCTACCTTCATCAATGTGTTTTGTTACATCTTCAAAGAATTCAATAAGGCTTGTCAGGCATGACCTGCTCCTCACCAAGCCATGCTGACTATTTCTAATCAAACTGTGCTTTTCCAAATAATCATAAATATTATCTCTCAGAATCCTCTCCAATAATTTGCCCACCACAGAAGTAAGACTGACTGGTCTGTATTTCCCAGGATTATCCCTATTCCCTTTCTTGAACAAGGGAATGACATTTGCCACCCTCCAGTCATCTGGTACTACTCCAGTACACAGTGAGGACACAAAGATCATCGCCAAAGGGGCAGTAATCTCTTCCCTTGCATCCCATAGTAACCTTGGGTATATCCCGTCTGGCTCAGGGGACTTATCTATCCTCATGTTTTTCAAAATTTCTAGCACATCCCCCTTCCTAATATAAAACTGTTCGAGCATTTCAACTTGTTTCACGCGGTCCTCAAAAGCTACAAGATACCTCTCACTGATGAATACTGATGCAAAGTATTCATTAAGGACCACCCCTACCTCCTCCGACTCCACGTACAAGTTCCACCCACTATTCCTGATCTGCCCTACCTTCACTCTGGCCATCCTCTTGTTCCTCACATTAGTGTAGAATGCCTTGGGGTTTTCCTTAATCCTCCCCTCCAAGGCATTTTTATACCCCCTTTTAACTCTCCTAAGTCCCCTTCTTCAGTTCCCTCCTGGCTACCTTGTAACCCTCTAGAGCCCTGTCCGATCCCTGCTTGCTCAAACTTAAGTAAGCTTCCTTCTTCCTCTTGACTAGATGTTCCACATGTCTTGTCATCCAAGGTTCCTTCACCTTACCATCCCTTCCTTGCCTCAGTGGAACAAACTTATCCAGCACTCATAGCAAGTGGTCCCTGATCAATCTCCACATTTCTGCTGTGCATTTCTCTGAGAACATCTGTTCCCAATTTATGGTCTACAATTCTTGCCCAGTAGCATTGTAATTCCCCCTCCCCCAATTAAATAGTTTCCCATATCGTCTGCTCCTATCCCTCTCCATGACTATACTAAAGGTCAGGAAATTGTGAACACTGTCACCGAAATGCTCTCCCACCGAGAGATCTGACACCTGGCCTGGTTTATTGCCAAGCACTAAATCCAATATGGCCTCCCTCGAGCCGGCCATATTGAGTCAGAAATCCTTCCTGAACACACTTGACAAAGTCTGCTCCATCCAAACTATTTGCACTTAGGAGGTTCCAGTCGATATCAAGGAAGTTGAAGTCACCCATGACAACAGCCATATTACTTCTGCAACTTTCCAAACTCTGTCTCCCAATCTGTTCCTCAGTGCCTCTGTTGCTATTGGGGAGTCTATGGAAAACTCACAATAAAGTGACCGCTCCTTTCCTGTTTCTGATTTCCACCATACTGACTCAGTTGACAAACCCTCTTCGATGACCTCCTTTTCTGCAGCTGTGATACCATCCCTGATTAGCAATGCCACTCCCCCACCCCTTTTACCTCCCTCCCTATTTCTTTTGAAACATCTAAACCTAGGGTGCATCCAACAGCCATGCTTGCCCTTGTGGTATCCAAGTCTCTGTAATGGCCACAACAGCATAGCTCCAAGTACTGATCCACGCTTAGGTTTGTCACCCTTATTCCTGGCACTTCTTGCGTTAAAATGGACACACTTCAAACCGTTGCACTGACTGCAACTTTGCCCTCCCAACTATCAATCCTTCCTTATAGATTCTCTGCTTGCTCTATCTGCCTGTACACCAGCTACCCCATCCTCTGATCTGTAGCTTTGGTTCCCATCCCCCTGACAAACTAGTTTAAACCCTCCCGAAGAGCTCGTGCAAACCTCCCACCCAGGATATTGGTGCCCCTCCAGTTCAGGTGCAACCCGCCCCCCTTGTACGTGTTAACATGTGTACTGGATTAAGGTTCCCACAGACCTAAAACCAGTACAGAAAGATTTTACAAGCAGCAAATTAGAAATAGCTGCAGCCCTTAATGCTTCCATTGAACCACCACATCTTCAATCATGAAGCACTGTGGCAAATATGTTTGAGATTCTCTTTCAACAAACACTCTTGATACAAGACAACTTCAGTCTCAGCAACTGGCACAATACTCTATAGTATTACATCATCATTATCACTTGGAGACAAGGATGACTCTCTTCCACTCTTAGGGTGAGTCCGTAGGTGGCTGTACAGACCAATGTGGCGTCCGCAGGATCTGTAACACTTGGGGCAGAAGGTTGTGGCGGGATGCGTTGGGTGGAGTGTTAGTGCAGCTGCATGTTCCTTATGTTGTTTTCGCCGGGCTTCTGCTTTTTCCCGATGGCAAGCCTCGAAATGCTCAATGCCTTCCTAAATGCTCCTCGTCCATGTTGGGCTAGTCTTGGGCTAGTGATTCCCAGGTGACTGTGGGAATGCTGCCCTTCATCAGTGAGGTCTTGAGGGTATGACAGAAGCACTTCCTCTGTCACCCGGGGGCTCGCCTGTCATTTCGAAGCTGGGAGCAGAGCACCTGCCTGGGGAGTCTTGTGTTGGTCATGCGGACAATGTGCCCCACTCACCATAGCTGATCAAGAGTGTGCAGTGCCTTGATGCTGGGGATATTGGCATGGTCGATGACACTGGTGTTGGCGCATCTTTCTTCCCAGCCAAATATGGATTAGATGAACTGAAGTGGAGGGATCATGGAAACTCCCATGTCAAATACAGAGCATGTTTTCCAATTAACATATCCTTTACTTTTATTTAAAGTACGACATGGTAATATTACCCAATCTCTGACATTGTGGCTTAGGTATAAGTCAATAGTAATGGAAAGCATAACAAAACAACACATAAAAAAGCTCTCTACAGGTTTGCTGTTATGGCTGCAGTCTTGCACTGTTAAAATTAGTTTTATTGATTCACTATATTTTTTTAAATGTTACTGCAACTGGGTAGTGTGTTCAGGTCTGGTTTCAGTACTGCACTAGATAAATTGGTGTTGAAATGGGGTGCAGCACAAATTCATTATGATGGTTCTAGAGCTCAAGGTTAAATTATCAGTAAGAGTTAAGGAGAATATTTTGAAAGATTAAAGAGTCAGCCAAAATGAGCTGTTTTGGAGGATAAAATGTATTGATGGGATGAATAGAGAGGAACTGTGGCATTAGCATTTGGAACAAAGACACATCTTCTTAAAATTTGCATTAGAAAATTTCGAGGTGATGTCAGAAAACACTTTTTCATACAACTTTCAAGGAACTAATGGGGTTGAGGGTCAATTGGAAAAAAAACATTTTTTTTGAGCAACCGAGATAACAAGCATGGGGCTGGATGAACACAGCAGGTCAAGCAGCATCATAGGAGCAAGAAAACTTGACGTTTCAGGCCTAAACCCTTCATCAGAAATGGGGGAGGGGAAGAGGGTTCTGAAATAAATAGGGAGAGAGGGGGAGGCGGATAGAGGAGAGGATAGGTGGAGAGGAGGCAGACAAGTCGAAGAGGCGGGGATGGAGCCAGTAAAGGTGAGTGTAGGTAGGGGGGTAGGGAGGAGATAGGTCAGTCCAGGGAGGACGGACAGGTCAAGGGGGCGGGATGATGTTAGTAGATAGGAGATGGGGGTGTGGCTTGGGGTGAGAGGAAAAACAGGTTAGGGAGGTGGAGATGAGCTGGGCTGGTTTTGGGATGCGGTTGAGGGAGGGGAGACTTTGAAGCTTGTGAAATCCACATTGATGCCATTGGGCTGCAGGGTTCCCAGGCTGAATATGATTTGCTGTTCCTGCAGCCTTTGGGTGGCATCACTGTGGCATTGCAGGAGGCCAAGGATGGACATGTCATCTGAGGAATAGGAGGGGGAGTTGAAATGGTTCGCGACTGGGAGGTGCAGTTTGTTGCGAACTGAGCGCAGGTGTTCTGCAAAGCGGTCCCCAAGCCTCTTATCTCTGATACAATTTTTTTTGAGCGCTTTTTTTTATTCATTCATGGGATATGGCCATCGGTGGCTGGGCCAGCATTTATTGTCCACCCCTGCTTGTCCTGGAGAAGGTGGTGGTGAACTGTCTTTTTGAATCCTAGCAGTCCATTTGACGTGCAATGCTCTAAGGAAGGGCATTCCAGGATTTTACCCAGGGACAGCGAAGGAGTGGCAATGTATTTCCAAGTGAGGGTCGTAAGTGGCTCTGAGGGGAACTTGCAGGTGGTGGTTTTTTCATGTATAGGTAGATTTTTTTTTAGAGGCGAAGATATCGAAGGATATGACACTGAGGTGAATAAACAAACGTAAAGACAAAAAAGTTATGCATGTCCAATTTAATAACAAATCCAAGTCAGAATGAACCTAGCCTCAGCAAATCTGTGCATGTACTAGGCAGAAGGTTCAGAAGAAGATGTTTGCTGCTGTAATGACATGATAGCCAG
Organism: Ginglymostoma cirratum; assembly: GCA_024137785.1. Taxonomy (NCBI): domain Eukaryota; kingdom Metazoa; phylum Chordata; class Chondrichthyes; order Orectolobiformes; family Ginglymostomatidae; genus Ginglymostoma; species Ginglymostoma cirratum. The sequence continues at coordinate 84,045,244 of JAHRHZ010000144.1, forward strand.
GGTTTTCAGCATTTTCGAGATGCTGCTAACCCATTTCCATTGCATGGCTAGGTAAGAAATCTACTGAATACAATTAAACAAAGATAGAAGAAGGCCATATAGCCCATCTAGATTCTCTATTATCATTATTGCTTGGAGTTGTTTCACTAACTCTCAAAGACTGCTGGATAAAAAATACAACTTTAATATATTTACAGTTATGAGAATACTCAGCGACATTAGTTTCATTCCATACCAACACCTCTCAGTTTCTCAGATCACACGAGTACATGTCACTTCTTTCCACCTCTCTGTTCAGACATCAATGACTTGCAGCATGTTTGGATAACCAATGCTTCAGCTTCCTTGCTATTCTGAACATAATCAGCATTCAAACATCTTGTAGGGAATTTAAACGTCTTTTGGTCTCTTGAACAAATATCATTTATTTTTTCCCCTTCCATGTTTTCTTCTTGTTCTCACTTTTCTTTCAGTTTAATGCGATTCACACCTTCTCTTACACTGCTTAGCATTGTGGTGTTTTCACTAGTCTACCATACTTCACTATTCTCTTGTTTGTAGGGAATATACTGTGCTTGTACTGCTGCTGGTCCTCTGAATGCTGTTGAACAAGACCCAGTGGATCTAGAAAATGTTTTGGCCTCATCTGTTTTTGTGTTAATGAGAACTGCCGATGCTGGAGTCAGAGATAACACGGTGTGGAGCTGGATGAACACAGCAGGCCAGGCAGCATTAGAGGAGCAGGAAAGCTGATGTTTCATGTTGGGACCCTTCTTCAGAAAAAAGAAAGAGTCCCAACCTGAAACATTAGCTTTCCTTCTCCTCTGATGCTGCTTGGACTGCTGTGTTCCTCCAGCTCCACACAGTGTTATCTGTTTCTGCGTTCCTTCTTTCATTTTTGCTGTTTGCTGGTTTCTGGTTTTCACTTTGTTGCTCAGTTGCAATCAAAGCTCTTCCATTTCTTCTGACTGTACTCCGCTCCATCTGGACAACGTGAAATATTCGGTATGATAATCCTACCACTCTATCTTCTAAACTTGATTGATTTCTGTCTCAAAACTGTTCTCCCTGTTGAAATTGTGATAAGGTTCTTTCCCTGTGATGATTAGCACAGTGATTCACCTGCTCACTGCAGCACTTTGCCTATCTTTCTCCAACTTTTTCTAAGTTTGTGTCTTCAAACTGTGACATCAGTGTATGTGGAAGTATAGGTATGTGTGTTTGCAATTTTGTTCCTGTTAATAACTTGCATTGAGCCAATCCATTCTGCAAGGTTGAGGGTCTGGAACTCAGAAGTGGGAATTGAAAATCCCCATTCTTTTTCCATTTCAGATACCTCTCTCAGCTTCTCCAATAGCCCGAGAAAACTTTGGTTAACTTATGTGAGAAAGTCCAAATAATTATGTAAACTTTTGAAACTGTGTGTTTGAGATTTATAGACTGGTATCTGATATCACATCATCAGGAATCCCGCGGGCTATATAAAAAATATTTCATTGATCTTATCATCACTTCTGATTTGTGACCATGTCAGTATTTCAATTCTATCTACATTCGAGTAGTAATCTACTGCTATCACAGTATCACAGAGTTATTACAGTGCAGAGGGAGGTTAATCATGCCTGCACTGGCCCTTTTATCTAGTGCTAATCTCCTGCTTTTTCCCATATCCCTTCACATGATTACTATCCAAAAAAAAATCCAATGCCCTCTTGAATGCCCCAATTGAATCAATCTCCATTGTATTTCCAGGCAGCAAATTCCATACCTGAACAACTCACTTTGAAAAAGTTTCTTTTTCCTCACATCACCATTGCTTTTTCATAAATCACTTTAAATCTATGCCCTCTCATTCTTTTATCTTTTACGATCGGAAACAGTTTGACCCTACTCTATCCAGCTCACCCATGATTTGGAAACCACCATTAGCTGTCCTCTCAGCCTGCTTCTCTCCAGAGAGAATAGTGCCAATTTCATCAATCTATCCTACAGTCACAGAGAGATAGAACCATACAGTATGGAAACAGGCCCTTTGGCCCACCACGTCTATTCCAGCCAACAAATGTCAAACTACACTAAGAGATAAAAGTTACTGCAGATGCTGGAGAATCCGAGATAACAAGTTGTGGGGCTGGATGAACACAGCAGGCCAAGCAGCATCATGGGAGCAGGAAAGCTTGACGTTTCGGGCCTAGACCCTTCATCAGAAATCCTGAGGGCAAACAAACGTTTTGCACAAGTTCAAATCCCCTCCAACAATTATGAACATTTCTCTTTTCTCAAATAAATCCTAGGCATTCCCACACCTCATTGGAAAAGATGATGATTCCAAGGTTCATTTGATTTCTGTCTTTCTTTATGTCCAGAAATGCTTTCATATGCAACTGACCTGGTCTTTCCTCTGACCAACCTGTTTAAAGATATTATTATGCATCTTCAGAACAGCTGGGACTTGAACCCAGGCCTCACGTTCCAGGGGTAAGGACTTTACCTCTGCACCACAAGAACCTTGTTTGATTTGTGTCTGTAAGTTGTACATCTGATGCACCTGGATATCATTTCTTCCAATAACTTTGAGAAACCTAGTCACCAAACTGAAGACTGTGCTCTGGCTCTACATCTGATGATTTTGATGAAGGCATAAGATTTCAATTTTCTATCACTATATACGCGTAAATCCTCAATCACTACCAGATGTACTCTTGACTTAACATATGTCCTCTAGATAGGACTATGTGGTACACATGTCATCCACCCTCTAATGCCAAAATCCCTGATCTGTTTACTTGTTTTTTGTTTCAATGATTTTTGTTGTGCTGCTTCCCAGCATCATTTATTGTCTCGATTTGACAACTGTTATGATGGTTTGTAGAGCTCTTAAGCTTCTTTTTGAAATATTACCACATCATGCACTGTTTCAATGACCCTTTGAAACTCCGTAATGTTTCTTGACATTGTAAATTCTTTTCAGATTCTGGCTTTCAGTAGATCACTCATAACGTGACCAGGAAACTTAGTTGTTGGTTGTGAATATGATATTTTCCACTCCATCAGTATGTTGTACTGGGTAAAAGTTATTGGGGGGAGTTCACTGCCATCAATCCTTCCTTGCTTTTGCTTATCTTGGGCCTATCTGATGATCAGTGGTTAAAGATATACCTCCATAGAGTATCTCCTGAAGAGACACTGTGCTTCAATAACAAGGAGGATGGGTTAGAGCTTAGCTGGACTTGGACTATTATTATCATGTGGAAATTTGCTTGTGCTGTTGGGGAGGGTCATGGAGATTGCAACCTAAAAGGGGATTCAAACAGAATAAAAACAAAGCTGGTTGCAGGATCAAAGCCACATGTGCATGCGCAAATGATTTGTAATACTGTCTATGCCTATATCGGAATACATAAAGCTCCGTACTTCAAGTCAAACTGGAGTGAATCTGTTTGCTGGTGTAGATATATCCCAGTTAAGTAGTGTGTATGTTTTGGCTTCCTCCACTTTCTGGAAGATTGCTACTTTAAAGTGCTTGACTGGTGACCCTGTTACAGCTTTATAGTCCTTGAACAGACTCTGAATTTTAACTTCTTTTTTAGTAACACAATGGTTATAGGAAGAATCTCATTAAAAGACAAGCTTTCAGGGAGTCATTCTGATGATAACTGGTAGTTAATTCAGTTCTTATTGATGTGATTTTCCACACAGACACGTAGAGGTCTATCAAACTGTGACATTGGCCATGAATATAGTCATGATTTAATTGTCATTACGAAGATGTGGCTGCAGGGTAACCAAGACTGGCAAGTGAATATAAAAGATCATTTAACATTTAGAGGGGATAACAAAAAGGAAAAGGTGGCAGGGCCATGCTGATATTAAGGGATGGGATCAGTTTATTATTGAGAGAGAGAGAGTCTCTAATTAGAAGAATAGGGTATAGAATCTGTGTAGTTGGAGCTAAGAAACAAGAAGGGATGGCAAGAATTAATAGGCATGGTTTATAGGCCACCAAATAGTAGTGCTAATGTACAATCAGTAAATTAGATGCACACATAGGAAGGGGCATGCAATATTCATGCATATCTTTAATCTACCTATAGGTTGGGTGAGTTTAATGCTGTGAAAGAGGAATTCTTGGAATATGTTTGACATTATTTTCTGGAGCAATATGTTGAGGAAGCATTTGGGACAACAGGCCTAAATCTAGCATTATACAATGAGAAAGGACTAGATAATAATCTTGCTGTCAAAAAAAAATGAGGGAATAGTGACCATTGTGTATTAGAATTTTCCAAAAAGGTATGAAAAAGATGTACTTCATTCCAAAACAAGTAGATAAGGACAATTATGAAGGTATGACGATGAAGTGGCTGTGGTGGATTGTTAAAAATATACTATGATGTTTGACGATAGATCGGCAAGAGCTGATATTTAAAGACGAATGCTTCATTTTCAAAACGTCTATTTTAAGGCAAAAATACACTAACACAAAACACAAACAGTCATGGTTAACAGGGAAGTTAAAGATAGTATTTGAAGAGGAGGATTAAAACATTGCTAAAATTAGCTGTAAGCCTGACAATTGGGAGAATTTTGGAATGTAACAAAGGAGGACACAGAAATTGATAAAGAAAAAGAGCACAGAACATGAATGTAATATAGCAAGAAACGTAATAAATGGATTTCAAACACTTCCATGAGAATATAAAAAGGAAAGTAATAGAAAGGGCAAATCTAGATCCATTATAGGGAAAGAGAGAGGAAGTACAGAAAAGCCAGAGAAGCTAGATGAGAATTCTGTGTCTCTGTTCACAGGAGGAAACATAGAAAAACTTTCTGAAACAATTAAAATCCCAGATTCTCTTGAGTGCAGAACTGAAAAATATTTATACTAGTAAAAACTATTGTTTCAGAGAACTTGCACATTCTCCCTGTGTCTGTGTGAGTTTCCTCCGGGTGCTCCGGTTTCCTCCCACAGTCCAAAGATGTGCAGGCTAGGCGGATTGGCCATGCTAAATTACCCATAGTGTTCAGGGAGGTGTAGATTAGGTGGGTTATAAGGGGATGGGTCTGGGTGGGATGCTGTGAGGGTTGGTGTGGACTTGTTGGGCTGAAGGGCCTGTTTCTGCACTATAGGGATTCTATGCATGGGACTGACATTTGACAAATCCCCAACACCCGATGATATTCATCAAAGGAATGGCAACTGAGCTAGTGACTGTATTTGGTCACCAGATTTCAAAATTCCATTGATTCGGCAAAGGTGCCTGTGGTCTGGAAGATTATAAAGGACCAAGATGAAGACGAACCTTTTTCACTCAGAGAGTGTTGAAACTTTAGAATTGTGTACCCTAGAATACTGTAGAAGCTCTGTCACTAAGTAAATTCCAGATAGAGATTGATGGATTTATGGTTTCTAATGATATCAAGGGGTGTAGTGAAAGCATAGTGTTAGAACCCTCACTGATTTTTCTTTTTTTTTAATCAATTTTGGTTTGGAGCTAAAGTTGACTCAGGGTCTTTTTGAAACAGCTTGTGGGAAGAAAAATAACACACAAAACAAGGCTTTCTTTGTGATGCCAGGTCTGGAGGCTAATTGCAGGCTGATTCTTGACTGAAAAGGTTCCTAAAGACACAGTGACCTGATGAAAATCATTACGTTTAAACAGGTAGCAGAAGTTGGCTATTTAAGAGTCAATGCTGGGAATAGGTTCTCACAAGTCTAAAGAGACCCTGTGTTCAAAGAGATGGAGATGCTGAATGGTAATTGAGACCTTGGGGAAGGACAGTCATTCCTCAGGGTGGAACCAGAGTTGGAGTTGTATTTGATAACACAGTGTGGACTTGGAGGAACACAACAGGCCAGGTAGCATCAAAGGAAAGCTGACATTTCAGATTGGGACCCTTCTTTCTGCTCCTCTGATGCTGCCTGGCCTGCTGTGTTGCTCCAGCTCCACATTGTCTTATCTCTGACTCCAGCATCGGCAGTTCTTACTCTCTCTGGAGTTGTATTTGAACTGTGTTTTCTGGTGGAGATAAGCTTGGCTTCTGACAACACAGCATGGAAATTTGAAAAAGAGAGCTGAGTTGGAAGTATAGGTACTTTAATCTGAAGGATCTAAGAAAGTGACTCTGATCTGTGGTTCCAGATAAACAACACAAGAGTCCACGTCTTTGCCTGTAAAACAACAAATTGTGAAAGCCATTTAAGTAATCCGGCCAGTTTTGTTATTTTCTTTTATTTATCCTTTAACTGTTTTCGTTTGTCCATCATTTGTGCGAATGGGAGTGAAAACAAATGTTTTGAATTGAAAGCATTATTCAGATCACCTTGTTTAATTTTTCTCTGCTAAAGTTATTGTGCATTTAATAAATTGGTAAGCCTTTTGTTAGAGATGCAAAACAAGTGTCTGGAGTTAATTATTCACAAAGTCTGGGACTGGTTATTCAAATGGATGACTTCACTTTTTCAAAAAAATGTTGGCTACCTCATTCTCATTGTAAGTTATGCTTACACTATGACTTATTCATATAGTGGGATGATTACTGCAGATGAATTGGAGCCAGGAGCGCGCATGAAAATAAAATTTAGCTGGAAACAAGTAGCTGATTGGTCTGGAGAATGATGACCAGTTGTCAATGACAAAGGCCTTCTGCCTGCCAACAACTAAATGATTGGTTCCTGAGTAACTGAACAGTTTGTGGATGTGAATGTTTGGGCAAAACCCATCAGACCTTCCTGAATGAAGGAGTGGTCATTTGTCAACCTGGGTTAAAAATATAGTCAAATTGGGGAATTTTGTATACGTTTATAAAATATTTAGCTTCTGCTTTGAATCTGGGAATAGAGGGACTTGATTTCCAGTGAAGCATAACACCATGCATCAAATCATCACCTATGTGGCAAATAATGCTGTACAAATTCTCTAAAACATTTGTAATTTTTTTTGCAAGATCTCTGCCATAGATGTTACTCCAATTAGTAACCCGTCAAAACAGAACCTTACAAGTGGTGCAATGCAAGTTGACAGAAGCTTCGACTCTTTGTGGTAATTGCCAAAATCTTCTGTGGGGTCAAATTTAGGGAATATTGAGCTTTTCCATAAACCTTCATCTACCGATACCAACAACTTCACCTTTCACAGCTTTATTTTGTTGTGTAGGATCAACGTGTATTTTTTCAGAATGGTTTGGCATTGGAACCAGTACCATTCCTGAATACCAGCTTATTGGCTTATTTGCTGGTCAAATGACTCATTGACTGACCATTAAGCTAATCTTTTTTAACCTTCAAAAGTAAAATGTGTGGAAAGTTCCTGGCTGTACATGCACATATTGGCTTCCCTTCTGATCTTAATGTTACATGATACACTGCTTTTAGCCTTTCCAATTCTGTAAGTGATTTCATAAATTCTACTCTGAAGTCTCCTGATTGATTTTCACAATCCTCTAGTTCTAGCCTGTGAATTGCATTCCTTTTTGTTTGAGTGAGCAACTCTAATCTTGAGTTAAATTCAGTACTTAAGTATTTCCTTTCACCGTGTGTATTCTCTCAGAATCTTCAGCTCTGTTCCGGCTGATCCCTTTAGCTTTTTGCAGGATGGTTGAAGAATTCTCTTGTTTAGCCATGGGAAAGAACTAAAACTGTTCCATCTGTATCAAGATAGAAACTCCTTGATATTTTCCTTACTGCCTCAGCAGCAGCTAACTCTCACTGGCACTGATGTGTTTGCAATGTAGTGTTGTTGACGCAATCAGAGCTCTAACAGCGTGGAATGCCAGTCCACACTCCTTAATCGGCCATCTCCTTGAATGTCCCTCTCTGGAACAACAAGCTGGACACCATGGAAAGTCATCAACATTTCCCTTCTCCTTCTGAAAAAATTCCTCTTCTGTTTCTGTCACTCTCCTGATACTATAATTTTGTAAGTGTAATGAAAAAAGGGGTGATTTTTGTAGAAAGAGAATGAAATGGAATAGAACCGTTAACTCAGGCGTTGCAGTCAAACATTAATTCATGTTAAATACAATTGGAGAACAAGAATTTGAAATGGCAAACTGGAAAAGGCAAGTTCAGTGTTGACATCAGGAATTACTTCTTTACTCAGAGTTAAAGTGCTGAGTTTTTGAATCTCTCATCATATTTGAGTCCTCTAACACAGGGGAATTGGTTTTCTTGATGTTTCATTAACAGATAACCCACCTTTCTCCATCCTGCTCTCAAAACTTGCTCAAAAATGTGAGAAGGATGTAATGAGTTTTTTAGGACTTCATGTCAAACTTCATGAAATCCATAGAGTTTGTCTTTTCTTTTTAGTTGCTTTTTCTTTTTCCTCATCTTTAACAGTTGTTTCAAAGTTGTAAAATACATTCCTTTTACTTTCATGATAACTATATTTGCAAATTGAACCGAGAAATGCATGGACTTACTTAAATTTGCTTTGAGAAAACTCGCCACTAAAAATTCCTTCATGCTAACACTGTAAATTATCTTTAATGTTACTCAGTGGAGTCATCTCGAGGTAGCATGTTAATCCAAAATAATAAGGAACTGAGAATAGATTCTTTTGATGTCAGTCTCTTTGATCTTCCTATCTATTTATCTATTTATTTCCTCCACACCACAAGGGCGACTACTTTAACTGCAATGCCACTATTTTACGCTCTCTGATTAACCTTTCTGTGCAGAAAGGAGAACCCTTATGTTAAGTAAAAGACCACAGAACAATGCATTGTTTAGCGTGGGGGGGGGGGTGGATTTGCTTCAAATTCCATTAAAGAGAAAACTAAACAAAAAAGATGAATGGAGCTCACTCAAAGGGCTTAATGAGTTTACCCAATTCTCATTATTCATGCTTGAATGGTAATTTCAAACCAAGCTACGAAATACTGAACCTTGTAAAAGATTAAAGTGAGAATTGCCTTTATAGAGGGACTTTGAAATATCATAAAACACTTCGGGTCTTTGAGACAGTCTGCCTGGCAAAATTGAAGACACAATGGGGGGTGTCAGGGGAACGGTGTCAGATTGAACTGATGGTTCGCCAGCTTTCCTTTTACCCACCCCTGAATTCCATTCCATATTTTGGTGGATGGGGAAGGCACCTGGCAGCCCATTCACTCTTGGGCCTGTTGAGATCCGAGAATGACCAATTAAAGGGAAAGGCTGAAACAAGGCAGGCATCCCAATAGATTCAATGGCGTGGACTGCTGTCAGACAGAAGTGGGTGGGTGGAATAATCTTTTATAATTCCTGGCCACATTCTCTCACACGCACACACGCACAAACATACACATACACATGCACACAACACACATGCACTGACGCACGTATGCAAGCACTGATTCACACACATACGCACATACATATGAACATGCACACGCACATATGCGCACACACTCTCACTCTTTCTCTCTCTCTCTCACACACTGGGTATGTCAGGAAGCCCACTCCACCCTGTTTGAATTAAGGGTTTCTGGTTGACATGTCGCTGACGTTTTTGTTAGGGGGGCGGGGTGCAGATAACATATCCCTCTAAAACATCGACCACTTCCAAATCAAATAAGTGCTATGACTCTTCGAATTATCATACAATACAGAGGAAGACCTTTGGCCTATCAAGTCACTACCAGCCAAAATGCGCTAAAGCTACACTACTCTCATTTTCCAGCACTGGGTTAAAGTCTTGAATGCGATTAAACTTCAAGTGCTCGTCCAAATAATTTTTAAAGATTGTGTATCAACAACCCTCCCAGGCAGTGCATTCCAGGCACCCACCACATTCTGGGTGAAAATAACTGTCCCCACATCCTGCCTAAATCTTTTGCGTTTCATCTTAAAATTATGGCCCCTAGTTATTGACCCTTCAACTAACATGTTCTGGAAAATCATTAGTTATTTGACTGGAATAATGTCGTACAATACTCACCAATGGGGCTTTATTAACATTTCATTCCAGTCTTCATGGTCCAGAAATATCTTGATTTTAAAATACATGTTTGATTTCAGCTCCTTTATGCTCTTTCTTTCCCTATCCCTGTAACTTCCTCTAAGACAATTTCTTCATAATCTCTGCACATCTCTAATCTGGTCTCTTTAAGCCTTCTTGATTTTACTTTACTCTACCATTGATGGCTGAGCCTTCCAATGCCAGAACCCTGAATGTCTCCGAGAAGAGCAAGAATAGTGGGTGCATGATCAACATGACCTCCAAATTCGTCTCAGAGTCACATGTCTTCCTCAGTTGAACTTTCATTGCAGTTCCTTCATTGCCACTCCTTTACAACACTGTGGGACCATCTTTACCACACAATGGTAGTGAGTCAGGTAATAGAATCCCAAGACCTTCGAGAGGACAAATAGGCAGATGGATCTCTCAACGATGCTCAGCTTCCAATTAAAAAAATGACTGAGTCAACAGGGTTTTACTTTAGTTAATAATGAGAAGCTGAATTAATGCTCAGAAAAGATGTTCAAATTAAAAGAGAATTAATACTTTTGTTACAAAAAAAAATGTTGTTTTGCTGCTACTTTTGTACTTTTCTGATTCACTTTTGCTTTGAAGTGCCAATGAAGTGACAGTATAATTCTTGACTCATGCGCCAATTTACCTCCAGAACATAGTGGTATAAGAGATCTTTGTTGAGGTAACCTTCAAACCTCAGATCTTTATCTTCAGGCTGCAGTGAATATAATTAGAAGGGAATGTCAAGCTGGATCTAATGAGAAATAATCTTGGACATTGTGAGCATCTATGAATCTAATCAGAGTATTTTAAAGTCTGGAGAAAGTGAATCATTCTATCTTATATAATGTATCAGAGATAAAAGGTACTGCAGATGCTGGAGAATTCGAGATAACAAGTATCAGAGATAAAAGGTACTGCAGATGCTGGAGAATCCGAGATAACAAGTAATTGGTTTGAAAGAGTTATTGTGAATGAGCTGGAGTGAGTGATATCAAGGAATTTAAGATGATAAAGCAGAACAACTTGGGCATCTTAGGACTTTGTATGCTGAATACCTTTATCTACATGGCTCCCCAATACTGTTAGTAACAATTTACATCTTGTTTCGGACAAGAACCTCTTCTTGTTAAGACTCACTTGTGGCTTTCCTCTCTCACTGTAAACCAAGTAGACTCTTAGATCAAGTCAAGAAAAGAAGATGGTAGCAGCAAACTACCCTAATCCAAGTTTGTAGTGGCTGTAAATGCAGCATGTACAGTCCAACAAATTGAAATAACACAGCCACCATCTTGAAACAAAGTTTATCATGTTCTGGCTGTTGGCATTTCTGATCATCTGTATCACTGCTCAATACTGACACTTGCAGAATACATCACACAACTACTAGTCTGAGATTGGCAAGTCTGCTTGGGTCTGTGAAGAACGAGCACATTGAATGCATGAAAAATATTCCAACTGTCTGCAAGTATCTCCGTAGATAGAACAGAGAACAGTACAGCACAGTACAGGCCCTTCGGCCCATGATGTTGTGCTGAAATTTTACCCTAATCCTAAGTATATCTAACCTCCACCCCCACCTTATACTATCATCCATATGCCTATCTAATAGCCGCTTAAATGCCCCTAATGAGGCCGACTCCACTACCCTCTCTGGCAATGCATTCCACACCCCTACCACTCTCTGAGTAAAGAACCTACCTCTGACGTCTCCCCTATATCTACCTCCACTCACTTTAAAACTATGTTCCCCTCATAATATCTACCTCCACCCTAGGAAAAAGTCTCTGGCTGTCTACTCTATCTATACCTCTGATCAATTTGTACACCTCTATCAAGTCACCTCTCATCCTTCGACGTTCTAAAGAGGAAAGCCCTAGCTCTCTCAACCTTTCCTCGTAAGTCCTTCCCTCCATCCAGGCAACATCCTGGTAAATCTCCTCTGCACCTTTTCCAATATTTCCACATCTTTCCTGTAATGAGGCGACAAGAACTGGACACAATACTCCAGATGTGGCCGAACCAGGCTTTTGTATAGCTGGTGCATAACTTCATGGCTCTTGAACTCAATCCCTTTATTAATGAAAGATAACACACCATACGCCTTCTTAACAACTCTATCCACCTGGGTGGCAGCTTTCAGGGAACTGTGGACATGAACCCCAAGATCCCTCTGCTCCTCCACACTGCCAAGAATCTTTCCGTTAACCCTGTATTCTGCTTTCAAGTTTTTCCTTCCAAAATGAATCACCTCACACTTTTCAGGGTTAAACTCCATCCACCACTTCTCAGCCCAGCTCTGCATCCTATCAATGTCCCTCTGCACTGTCCACAACGCGACCCACCTTTGTATCGTCCGCGAACTTACTAATCCACCCTTCCAGTCCTTCATACAAATCATTTACAAAAATCGCAATTTCTATCACAAATAGAAGAGGACCCAGAACAGATCCTTGTGGTACACCATACACAGATGTTCTGTGAAGTGGTCATCTACATTCTGCCTGCAAAAAAGACCCTGAACTACCCGTTGCCTGACATTTTAACACACCCCCCTGTTCCCTGACCAATGTATCTGTCTCTGGCTTGCTGCAGTGTTCTAGCAAAGCTCAATGCAAGCCAGAAAAACAACACCTCATTTTCTGCTTGGGGACTCTACAGCCCTCCGGACTCAATATTGAGTTCAATAATTTTAGAGCCTAAACTGTCCCACATCCCAGCGCACCACACCACACACCAGGCCTTGTACCACATAGCCTGCCATTACACACGACCTGTTATTAGTCACTAATAGTCCCCATTAACAACTATTCATCCTCCCAGCCTGATCGTTATCAAATCTTTGTCTGTCCAACTGCACCTCTTCTCTCTTTAGGCTCTATCTTATCATTTGCTCTCTACCCCATCCCCGTCCCCTTTTTTTCTGCATATAAACTGATGTTTTCCCAGCCACCATCAGTTCTGAGGAAGGGTCACCGGACCCAGAACATTAATTCTGTTTTTTCCTTCACAAATGCTGCCAGACTTGCTGAGCTTTTCCAGCAATTTTGTTTTTGTTCCTAATTTACAGCATTCGCAGTTCTTTCGGTTTCCATGACATCATTGATTTACCCTCTTTGTGTTCAGTACAAGTATTAAAACTAAGAGAAATGCTCCTACTGTCACTTTGCTCCAAGCTGAACTAGTTCAGCACAAACAAGGAATCAAACCTGGGATACCTTTATTCCTTTAGGTTCAGTACAACATAGAATTCATGATGGGCTAAAGTCCTTAGATTCTGATGGAGAACATTCCAGTAGGCCTATTCTGAACTGGATCAACAAAATATCTGGAATGAGTGGATTGCCACATTAGGAAAAGCTAGACAGGCTAGCTCAGTATCCGCTGGAGTTTCAAAGAGTCCAAGGTGACTGAGTGTTGTAGAGCCATAGAGATGTTAAGCACGGAAACAGCTCCTTCGGTCCAACTCGTCCATGCTGAGCAGATATCCGAAATTAATCAAGTCTCATTTGCCAGTACTTGGCCCATATCCCTCTAAATCCTTTGTATTCATAAACCCATCCAGATGCCTTTTCAATGTTTTAATTGTACTAGCCTCCACCACTTCCTCTGGCAGGACATTCCATACACACACCACCCTCTGAATGAAAAGTTGCCCCTTAGGTTCCTTTTAAATCTTTCTCCTATCGCCTTAAATCTATGCCTTCTAGTTTTGAACTCCCCTACTGTGGGGAAAAGACTTTGATTATTCATCCTATCCATGCCCGTCATGAATCTATAAACCTCTGTAGAGTCACCCTTCAACCTCCGACAGTCCAGGGAAAATAGCCCCAGCCTATTCGGCCACTCCCTATAGCTCAAACCCATCAACCTTGTAAATCTTTTCTAAAACCATTCAGGTTTAACAGCATCTTTCCTACATCAGGGAGACCAGAATTGATCACATTATTCCAAAAGTGGCCTAACTAATGTCCTGAACAAAATAAAAACCAAAAGAACTGTGGATGCTGTAAATCAGGAACAAAAACAGAAGTTGCTGGAAAAACTCAGCAGGTCTGGCAGCATCTGTGGAGAGAAAGTTTACTCTGATTTTCTCTTCACAGATGCTACCAGACTTGCTGAGCTTTTCCAGCAACTTCTGTCAATGTCCTGTACATCTGCAACATGACCTTCCAACTCCTAAATGCAATGCACTGACCAATAAAGGCAAGTGTACCAAATACCTTCTTTGCTACCCTGTCCACTTGTGACTCCACTTAAAAGGAACTATGAATGCATACTCCAAGGTCTTGTTGTTTGGCAACACTCCCCAGGACCTGACCAGTAAGTGTATATAAGTCCTACCCTGATTGGCACCCCCCCCAAAATGTGGCATCTCACATTTATCTAGATTAAATTCCATCTGCCACTCCTTGGCCCATCAGCCCATCTGATCAAGGCCTTGATTTACTCTGATGTAACCTTCTTCACGGTCCACTACGCCTCCAATTTTGGTGTCATCTGCAAATTTACTAACCAAGCCTCCCATGTTCACATACAAATCATTTACATAAACCACGAAAAGCAGTAGACCCAGCACTGTTCTTTGTGACCCACCTCTGGTCACAGGGCTCCAGTCCGAAAAGCAACCCTCCACCACCACCCTCTGTCTCTTACCTTCTAGCCAATTAATTGAGACATAAGATCCCGAGGGGACCTGAGCAGCTGGAAATGTAAAGGATGTTCCTCTTGTGGGAGAATCTAGAGCTAGGGGAACAATTTACTCTAAAAATAATGGGCCACCCATTTAATAGAGATGAGGAAACATGTTTTTCTCACAGAAGGTTGTGGTCTTTGAAACTCCCTTCCTCAAAAGGCAATGGATGCAGAATTTTTGCCTGCTTTTCAAGTCAGAGGTAGAATGATTATCAAGGAAATGAAATATTATTGGGGAGAGACAGGAGTGGGGAGTTGAGTTTAACACCTGATTAGCCATGATCTTATTGAACGATGGAACAGGCTTGAGCACCTCTGTATTAAATGGATAACCCCTTATTTTTAAAGAAAATGGGCAATTTAAAAAAAAATCTTCCATTTGATTTCACCACTGTGAACGAGAACGAATGTTCTCTGTGTGTTTTCGCAGCCTGCCATCAAGCTTGAATTGGAAGAATGAAAAGCCTGCACTATTTGTGTGAGTCAGAAATGCAGCTGTCTAGGCCCGAAATGTCAAGCTTTCCTGCTCCTTTGATGCTGCTTGGCCTGCTGTGTTCATCCAGCTCCACACCTTGTTATCTCGTTCATTCGCCACATTGGTTCATTCGTAGCCAGAGGGCAGGCTTCATGTCTAATTAAGAATAATGGGTAGATGGAGGACGATTAGGAGGCTCTTCATTTTGGAAGCAAAGGTAAACTTGGAAATGACGCTAACTGATTGAGCCCATCTTAGATATCTGAAAATAGACTCCAATATGACAAATACATATCCCAGTTTTACTGATAGTAGGAACTGCCAGTGCTGGAGATTCTGAAATAACAAGGGGTAGAGCTGGATGAACACAGCAGGCCAAG
>JAHRHZ010000144.1:84061152-84077252 GCA_024137785.1 Ginglymostoma cirratum
TCGTCAACTTTCCTGCTCCTCTGATGCTGCTTGGCCTGCTGTGTTCATCCAGCTCTACATCTTGTTATCCCAGTTTTACTGCTTTTTTTTAGTGGTTAAGACAGAAAGAATTCTCCAGGACAGGAACAACGTCTCTCCAAAATTTAAATTCAAAATTAAGTAAGTGCTGGGGTTAGAATAGTTAGTTCCTTTTTTTGACCAGCACCAACTCAATGGGCTGAAAGGCTTTTTGCAGTCGGCGGACCTCTATGCCTGAATCTCTGTTAGGCCTTTGCAGCTAGGGCATTATTGTTGGAAGATGGGGATAGGGGAGTAGAGAAACCTATCTGCAGGGTGCCCTGTATTTCCAGCTGAATTCAGGCAGGCAGGTAGGGTCTCTGAAATTGTATTGTTATGTCCCACACTTTCCCTCAGCACTGCCCCCAGAAGACTGCCTCAGGGCAGCAGAACTGCTCCCTGGTGCTTACAGGGAACCGTTTTGTACCATTGATCTTAAGTTCATTAATTGCAATTCACCAGCAGGTAGCCCCAGTAACCCATCCTCCCCCTGCCCACACCTTCGGGTATATGGTCAAGGTTAGAAATTCTGCGTTTGGTTGCATCTATGCCTCCTGCGATGAGAGACTAAGAATTCAGTCTGGACTACATGAGTATCTTCTAATCTGGTTGGTTTAATTAACTGGCATTGAATCCTGAGGCAGTTCTGGATGCCTTGTGGCCTTGGTTTTGCCAACTACATCTACATTAATGGAGTTGAGGCATGTGGGACATGTTGCCGTAAGAATTTACGTATTGCAGGTAAACTATGAGGTTAGATTCATCAGTAACAAATTGGCAGCAATTATTTATGGCAATGGAGTTCTGAAAATATAGAAAGCCTGGTTGGATGTGAAAGAGAAACAAAATTAAGGATGGACAATAAATGCTGGTTTATCCAGCAATGCCTACATTCATAGATAGAAATTCATAGAATTTCCACAGTGTGTAAGCAAGCCAATTGGTCCATTGACTCCACACTAACCCTCTAAAGAGCATCCCTCCGTGACCCAACCATCCCTTAAACTCTGCATTTCCCATGGCTAATTCACTGAGCCTGCACATTCCTGGACATTATGGCAATCTAGCGTGGCCAATCCACCTAACCTACATATCTTTGGATTGTGGGAGGAAACCAGGAGGAAACACATGCTGACGTGGGGAGAACGTGTAAACTCCACGCAGACAGTTGCCTGATGCCTCAATTGAACCTGGGTCACTGGTGCTGAGAGGCAGCAGAGCTAACCACTGAGTCAGTGTGCTGCTCCCATTCCATGGATGAATTTTAGAAATAGAATGTTTTTGCATATTTATGTAGTGTAATGAGCATGAAGATAATGACACAGTTGTCACAGTGAATTATTGACGGACTTGACTCTATGGTAGTTTTCCTGGTCTTTGGAGACTGATGAGAATGATCTGCAGGCTCTTTGGTAGTTGGGTCCCAGGAATCCTGGAATGGAGGGGCTCTGATATGAGAAGACAGTGTACTTTGCTTGCATTTGTCTTCAGCATCCTCATAAGTCCTTGTTTCAGACTTCTGGCTCGGTTTCCCAGCTGTTGTGTGCTAACTGTCCCTATCAGCAGCTTCCTGTGTCCGTACTCATTACTAACATTGATGTACGGCAGCTTGATGTTTATGCTGTTGTTATGATCCCGACTAATGTTATTACCAGGTAAGTCACACCCCAGACTGGTACCTCGTAGTAGTTGACTCTAATAGAAGCTGTTTCTGTATTTCACTCAGATGGTGTACCATTCACATGGTGGATTGGAGGAACCAATGACAAACAAGTTTACTGGGGTGGTTCATCACCAGGAGTTCAAAAATGTGCCTGTGGATTAGAAGGGGACTGTTTAAATACAAACTATGACTGTAACTGTGATGCTGATAATGATGAATGGTAAGTCGGATTTTAATTTGAGAAACACACTGCGGGCTGTTGTATTTTTCTGGAATGACAAATACCAGTTTAAATGTATTTCTGGAGGGACAGACATGTTGTCCAAACTTGCATGCATCAGATCTAACGCAAGAATCTCAAATTTCAAACAACTACAGCAATTCTTTCCAGAGGAGAAAGATATGTTGCTTGGTTGGCAAGTCAACTATAGTTAGTCAAATTATCACCATGAAGAAACCAATGAACAATTATTGGCTCTCATGTAATTAAAATAGGCACAAGTGTTGAACATATTCCCTTGTTTTCAGACAACAGATCCTTGACAATGAATGTATATCACTGGTATTAAATGTAAATGAACCACATTGTTAGGTGAACTGATCATTATAGATTAATTGTTAGTTTGGCTATTATCCCACTGTGGGTAGTTCAGCAAGTGCTGCATAATTTTGGAATCTCTTAGAAACACAGTTAACAGTAAATGTTTCATTTGGGTTTTGCAAGCAGAAAGTGGTTGAGTACAGTTTGAACTCTGCCTATTCAGAACAACCAGAGGGACATATTTGATTCAATCAGCCAGTAACTGGGAGATACAGCTTATGTAACTGGTATTGCATTGGCACCATCACTACTGAGACAAATAGTTACAAATTTAGTAACTTGTCAATGTTTTAACATTGAAACTACAAATGTGATAAGATATGTTATGGCCTTGGATCTATAAATGTGTCTAATATGAACACAGTTCATGAGAAAAAGGGACAGGAGTAGATCATACAATCCATCAAGCCTGCACAATATGGTCATGGCTTCAACTTCACTTCCTTGTGCACTCTCTCAATCCCTTGATTCCCTGAGAGCCCAAAATTCTGTCGGTCTTCACCTTAAACACTGTGGTGGCATACCAATAGTAATTTGAGGTAGAAAATTTCAAAGGTTCATAATACCTTGAAGAAAAAATCAATTCTCCACATCTAAGTTCTAAATGGTCAGCCATTAGTCTTGAGGCTCTGCCACCATGTTCTAGATTCCTCAGCAAAGGGAAAAAATATTCTCAGTCCTGCCTTGTCAAGCCCATCAGACACTGATATGTTTCAATAAGAATACTTTCATTGGATAATGGACTAGATAGAAAACTTTCTGGTCTTAAGTACAGAAATGCAAATAATCCTGTTATTTGTTGGAAAACAAATCCTGTTGAGTGAATGAAGGGTGTCATGCAACCTCAGTAAGTTGTGACATATAGAGCTGTCTACCCCAGGAAAAACACGTAGGCCTGCATAGCAGTGCAAAACCAATACTATACCTCTTTTCTCTACCAAAATGTCCTCATAATTTTGTGCCATTCTTAAATGTATTGATTTTATTGTGTGGTGAATTAAGCATTACTAACTACCACCGGTGAGTCTCACTATTATGTTAACTCCTTTTCTCATTTTGACTGAGTTGATTAAGAAATCAGTAGAGTCCTTGGTCCTTGCCTCATGAATTCCCCAGAACTGTCCATTCTTTTCAGGGAATGAAGAGGCAAGCGTGCAACATAAACTGTGGTATTCCAATCATGGGGGGCATAGATAAGGTGAATAGCAAGGGTCTTTTCCCTAGGGTGGGCAGTTCAAAATTAGATTGCATATTTTTTAAGGTGAGATGAGAAAGTTTTAAAAAGGACGTGAGGAGTAACTTTCGTACACAGAGAGTGGTTCATGCGAAGAATGAACTGCCGGAGGAAGTGGCGGATGCAGGTATAGTTACAATGGGCCAAATGCAGGCAAGTGGAACTAGTTTAGTTTAGGAACTGGGTCGACGTGGACTAGTTGGATTGAAGGGTCTGTTTCTGTGCTGTATGACTCTATGGTTCTATGAAATTCTTTTTAGAAATGATAGAGACTAGTAAGACTGGATGGCCTATTTTACTGTCTGATTTTTATGCATATCATATAACCCTATCTAACTCATTACCTCTGGAAACAAGCACAAAAGCAGTTTTCAGGTAGAGGATGTGTTGAGAAGGTAGAAGAGTTTTTCTTTATTTGGGGACATTGATAGTTGAACTTAGTACTTTGCAGATATTAAAATAAGATTTCAAAATATCATTAAACAGGCCTGGCTTTGTGAAATGTTCACTTCTATGCATTGATAATTGCCAAATAGGAAACAGAGATAGTGCTCAATTCCCTTACATGCTAGAGGGGAATTGAGCACAATTGTGAAAGCTTTCCGACACTGCTGTGGGTGCATGTGTCGTGACCTTCATTTTCCAGAGAAATGAATATCCTCATGTGGAACTGTGGCATGTTAAAATGTCAACAGTTGACTGTTGCATTCAATGTCATGTCTCTAGGTGTCTCCTCAGTCATATTCCCTATAATACACTCTACCAATGATTAACTATCATTGTTTCTGTTAAGTTTCGAGCAAAGCGGTGTGAGCAGTTTTGAAGAGTTCCTGGGGGAAGTGCACTGCATCATCGTAACGTTGGTGGTCTTGTTCTGAAAGAAAAAGTGACAGCCTGTAATTCATTGATGCAGGAGATTAAAATTAATATCTGTCCCATAATAAAGGATGTCTCTGTGGATCAACATCATTCTATTACTAGACTGAGTTTCATAAGGTTCATAATCTTCACAGTACAGTCAGTATTGAACTGAAACCCTGCTTGTTTGGCAGGAGCAGTTTCTGAGTAATTACTGAATATTTCTTTCTATTTTTCATTAGTGTTTACTTTTGATTGTTCGACAATAAGTATTTTTAATTAACCATGGTGCTAATAACGTTTTGTGATGAAAACAATTAATTTGTCAAGGTCAAATACATTCCAAACATTTTTGCCTTCCAGATAACATTAAAAGTTATGCTTTTCATTTTTCCTAAGTTAAATTAGTTGATTGTCCACATTAATATTTTACTAAATAACATAAAATCAAGTATTTAACTCACTTAAATGCTGTACAAGATAGTTGTAGCATTTAATATTTTTGTGAAATTTGCTAAGTAGTTATTTTAGAATTGTGATTTATATAGGCTGACATGCAATGTGCTAAATATTTAACTAAATTATCTCTGATTCACAGTCAAGTAAAATTGGCTGCATAATGGCTTAGACGTCCACTGAAACAAAGTGCTCATTTCAAGAAAGTGCTGATTTTGAATGATCATTTATTGAATGAGATTTGACAAATCATTTTTATATTAAATGACCTTCAAAAATCTGTCTTGATTGCATTGTGTTTAATTATTCTGGTAGTTAATAATGATTTTTTTATATTAATTTAGCAACGTTTTATATTTTTCATGATATGGAATGCTCTACATTGCATTAATAGTAATCCTACCATTCCAACCCGAAGGAATTTCCTTCTTTTTTTTCTGCTGTGACTACTACAGAATTCCAATCTGTATATATGAATATGTTTCATTATATTGTGTAATATATTTCACAAACATTCATTCATTGTATTAAAAATTACACTACAATATTTGAACCTCTAATTTTAACTTGTTTTCGATTTTGTTTTGGAATTCAATTCCTAATTATTTTTTCCTACCAAAAGATTGGAAAATTACAAACATAATTCAAGAAGCGTGTCCAAAAGCAGGAAACTGCAGGCTTGTTAGTCTTACATCTGTCACAGTGAAAATGTTAGCATCTATGACTAAAGAGATAGAAAATGAACGTAGTCAGGCCAAGTCAACATGCTCCAATTGTGTGCTTATTGTCAGGAGGCCTGTATAGCACTCCCATAACTCTTCTGAAGAAGGGTCATAAAGCCATAGAGCTGTGCAGCATGGAAACAGACCCTTCAGCCCAACTCATCCATGCTGACCAGATATCCGAAAGTAATCTAGTCCCATTTGTCAGTATTTGGCCCATATCCCTCTAAGCTCTTCCTATTCATATTCCCATCCAGATGCTTTTTAAACCATTGTATCTGACTCTGCTTTCTCTCTGCAGATGCGACCAGACCTGCTGAGTTTCTTCAGCAATTACAGATTTTCTTTCCCATACCAATCTATACTCTGCATTCATCCCTTTCAATTGATTTGTCCTATCCCAGTTTACGCGTGATTTAAGTAATAGAGCAGAGATCACAATTTTTGAGACTCTGTGTCTTAATTTGGCATCTATTATCACATACTAGCTGCACAGAATCTCTATTTTTGGTCTGTTTATCTAATTGATATCTTCATGGACCATGATCAGTAAATCATCCCCTTCCCACCGAAAATTTCTCTTCAGCTCTGAGCAGATGTTCCAAAGCTGGCACCAGACATGCAACACAACCATCTTGGTCCAGGCTTTTTCCTGTAACAAACAATGTCAATATCCCGCATTGACCTGCATTCCCTAGAATGTAGCTTAGAAAGAGTTTACTCCACTGATTGGGATCTCCCATTTAAGAGTGAAATGAATAGTTTTTTTTTCCCCTCTCAGATGTTTGATAGTATTTAGAATTTTCTTTCCCAGAGAACAGTGCGGACTGGGTCATTGAATATATTTGAGACTGTGTTTGGATGTATTTTTAATCAACAGGGTTGTATCCAGGATTATTGGAGATGGGCAGGAAAGTGAATCTACAGTCAGATCAGCTGTAATCTTATTGAATAATGGAGTAGACGCAATAGGCCATATTGCCTACTCCTGCTCCTAATTAGTGTGTGTTTACACTTCTGCACCATAAATCATTTAGTTCATTTTTCTTAATTTATAAACAATATCTCCAGCGTATCCATCTAATTATATAATACAATAACATACTCATGTGCTCCTTTTAATCAAACAAAATATACACTAATGTAAAGAAACCTTGCATTTACATAGCACCTTTCAATCCCTCAGGATATACCAAAGCACTTGATAACCAATGTTATTGTTTTGGAGTGTAATCACTGTTGGAATGTACACAATTTGCAGACAGCATTGTATCCACAACAGCACTGTGCTGATTCTCTGAACGTGGTTTTAAGTGATATTTGTTGGAGTACAAATTTTGGTTGCAACACTGGAGTGAATTCTGCTTCTTTCCTTTGAAAACACGCAATGGAACATTTTAATTTACCTAAAAGGTTGGACTGGGTCTTTGTGCAACATTTAATATGAAAGACAGCACTTACAAAACTTGGGGCTGGATGTCAGGCAGTTGAATTGCTCACTCCTGCTGTTGCAAGTGTTGATCAGCTGCTATTGCATCTGAAAGAAGCCCACCCCAGAGCCGTAATGCGCTATCAGTGAGTTGACCATGCAAGGAGTGGGACTTCTACTCCTCGTTGCTAGGAAGTCCTGCCCTCGAGAGTGACTGGACAATCAAATTGACCCACAGCTCCAGCATTCCCAGCAAACTTGAGCAGAGGGAGCTGCCAATACTGCAGACAGGGAGAGGAAGAATTTCCATATTTCCTGGAGCCAACTGTCTCCCTTACTTTTGATGGGAGTGGAGGGATTGGGACAGTCAAAGGAGTGGGGTGTGGAGAGAGCAGGAAGAGGGTAATATACAGGGTGCTCCCCTAAGTCTGTTGTCTCTCTCCTCCCTTTTAAGTGTTTGTATTTTAAGAAAACTGCCAATTCCCAAGCTAACTGTTATGGTATATGCAGCTTAGTGTTTTGGTCTGTCGGCAAGATAGATATACTTTGATTGGTTGTATATTGCTTGTGGGTATCAAGCTTTGTCATATGATTGGAGCTACACTATGAACTTGTGTTCAGACTGATTGATGAGAAGGCAAAGTGAAGAACTGTCTTCAGGCTCAGGCTTCAAAGCAATTATTTATTATACTTTTGTAAGTATACTGACTAATATTATACACGGTAAACATATACCAGGCTCTGACTTATAGTTACATAATCTAATAACTTACCTACCTTCTGAATGGGACTAGATTAACTTAGGTTATCTGGTCGGCATGGATGAGTGTGACTAAAGGTCTGTTTCCATACTGTATGACTCTGTGGCTCTATGAGCACTCATGTCTCTGTGCTGTCCGTGACTCTTCCTGAGAATCATACATTAAGACCATGAGACAATAAGACATAGGAGGAGAAGTGGGCCATGCAGCCAAATGAGTCTCCTCTGACATTTTAGTGTACCTTCCAACATTCTCCATTCAAAAAGTACTGGCTCTGCCTACACTGTGATATTTACACCCAGTGATTTGATACTTTGTGACATTACCATAAGTTTGCTGAGGGGTCTTCATCCCCTTACACAACAGGAAGATCAACTGAGTGTTTAAAAATGGCATGAGGGCTACCAGTGTTAGCACCGGCCCACCTACTGTGTTACAGGGACAGATTGTGCAGCTGCTAGGAAATTCCACACTTGCGGTTTCGATATTCTAATGGCATTTTTGGAAGTTGCTGCTACATATGGAACTTGGAAGTCCGCACAATACAACAAAGAAATGAGGGAGAACATCACCTTGCTCGTCTTTGTATTTTGCAAGCCCTCTACCTACTCCATTAAAAATATTCAGTGGTGGAGGTTGGAAGAGGAGGAAAGTAAAATTCAGCCATCAGTTTAGTTGTGATGGAATCCTTCAATCATACACTTAGATATTGTCTTTGCGTTTGTGGGACTTGAACCTGGAGCCTTCTGACTCAAAGATCACCAGAAGGTCATTGCTGAACCCTTTAAATCAAGGAAACTCAGCTGAAGCTATCACTAGCTGTCTGACAGCTATCAGCAACTAAAACACAAATTGACTTATTCCATAAGTAACCCTGATGATAAATAATGTATCACAAATGAATTATATGAAGCTCCCTTGGGCTCATCAAGAGGAATACTATGGGGAAAACATGTCACACTTCCTGTCTGCCACACTTCTGTTGTGACACTTTAAACAGAATTTCATTTTTCAGTGGGCAGACACATTCTTAGCAATTTCTGGCAGGATGTATTTTAACCTTTAATCAAAGGTAGTCAAATTGGTGACAGTACCTTAATTAGCACAGGAGAAGACTCAACCTGACCAGACAGGAACTAGAGCAAAATAAAAGAAATCCCCACTGGATTTATTGCCAATTATCTTAAGTTCTTGTTCTCTGGTTATCGACCCTCCAGCCAGTGAAAACAGTATTTCCTTCCCTGCCTACACTGCCAAACCCTGATGTAATTTCTATTTGTGTTTAATTTTGAACTGGTCTAGTAAATCTCCCTCTAACCTCTTGTGTGATAAGTAGAAAGATCCCAGCATTTCTAGTTGTTATGACCTTCAGTGCAGCACCTGTTAAGTTTTTGGAAGCAGATTCCACAGTAATGCTCAAAAACAAATTGGGAACGTGCTTAAAAGTGAGAAATGGACAGGATTGCAAGGTAAAAGTGAAACCAATGGATAATATATTTCACAGAACTGCCATGGTCACAATGGGCAAATGACCTCTGTTTGTTCTCTGTGGTTCTCTGATATGCAACATGTTATCAAAATCCCAAGGTCAGAAATTAATACAAATTGGTGAGAATTTTGGGGTACTTCCCTAAATTTCAATGTAATTGAAACCAACTTTGAAACCAAATGTAAAAACAAACTGCAAAGTATGAAAATATAGTTCTTTTTTTTAAAAAAAAGTGGAAGATAGGAATAAAAATGGAAAGTGCTGGAAAAATGCAGTAAGTCAGCATCTGTTGAGAGAGAAACAGAGTTAACATTTTCAGTCAGATGTGCTTTTCTTCAGAACTGGTTCAGTTTTTAAGAAGAGGGGTATCAAAATGTTAGTTCTGTTTCTTTCTCTACAGATTCTGTCACATCTGCATTTTCTTTTTTCTTTCAGATTTTCAGTACCTGCAGTATTTACTTTTCTTTGAGGGGAAGATCTGCGCGCTGAAAGTTCACAGCAGCTCAAATAACTCCCATCTAGGGTAATAGCAAATTGACAAGTGGCTGTAAAATAGTTTACCAGGAAGTTCAAAAAATTCTATGAGATGATATATTTTCATTGATTTAGGCCAATCATTCAGCTTTTAACAATAGTCACAACAACAAAATGTCATCATTTGTACTTCAGTGCTGTTTTGAAATTGAGGGGAAATCCTGGAACCTACATAGGCATAATTAAACCCCAAAATCTAGAATTTTCCAGCAGGAATTCTAACCTCCTCATAATACTCCAGCTTGAGATCAATTTGAATTCGTTGAACTAACAAGAAAAACTTGCCATGTATAGGCAAATTACTGCAGACGCTGGAATCTGTACTGAAAATAAAAAATGTTGGAAATCAAAGATGGTGAAGAATCATCCAGACTTGAAATGTTAGCTTATTCCCTCTCCATGGATGCTGCCTGACCTGCAGTGATTTCCACCAGTTTTGTTTTCAGTCAAGAAAATTGTGCCTTTCTATGCTACAATTTCACTCTGAAAACCTTGAAAATATGTTGTGTTGAATGATGCGCCTTTGGGATTCTACAACTGTGTCAGATTCATAATTATTGCTGGTCAACCTGAATAGCCCTGAAAAACTAATTTCATATTTGTGAGGTATCAACTTTTTCTATTGTGATAAAAAATCCATTTATTTTTAAAACCATTGTTTAAAAAGTCTTTTAATGCCATTTCAACTTGTACTTTAACTTCCTGCATATGACCTAATACTTATTCTATTCTTTGGACAGAAACATGTTAATGTGAAGTTTAATCAGTGCATTTTACTTAAATAAAACAAAGAACTGAGGACGCTGGAAATCTAAAACAAAAACAGAAATTACTGGAGAAACTTGGTATGCCTGGCAGCATTTGTTAACAGAAAGCAGAGCCAACATTTTAGGCTCAGTAAATGTTAAGTCTGCTTTTTCTTCACAGATGCTGCTTGACCTGCTGAGTTTCTCCATTAATTTCTGTTTTTGAATGCATTTTACTTGCTGGTTTGAGAATACTTGAGTGTTATTGGTCGCTTACCTTGCTTTCTGACATCATTATTACTGAATTCCTGGTGATCCCCTTGATTTGGTGCAAGATTCGAACTACAGTTAAGGGTTTGAGTTATAAGGAGAGGCTGGGACTATTTTCCCTGGAGCTCCAGAGGCTGAGGGGTGACCTTATAGAATTTTATAAAATCATGAGGGGTTTGGAAAAGGTGAATAGTCAAGATCTTTTCCCAAGGGTAGGGGATCCAAAACTAGAGGGCATAGGTTCGAGCTGAAAGGGGAAAGATTTAAAAGGGAACTGAGGGGCAACTTTTTCACACAAAGAGTGGTGCACGTGTGGGTTGAGCTATCAGAGGAAGTGGTAGAGGCCAGTACAACTACAGCATTTAAAAGAAATTTGGACAGCTACATGGATCGGAAAGGTTGGACAGATATGGGCGAAGTGCAAGCAAATGGAACTAGTTTAATTCAGGATACCTGGTCGGCATGGACAAGATAGAATGAAGCGTCTATTTCCTTGCTGTATGACTTTATGGGTCAAAGTAAACAGTAATCACTCAATCTTTATGGGCAACTTTCTTTGCGATCAATTGTGTTACTTCACCAATGACCATAAAATCTGGGCCATTACTAAACAGATATTGCATTCAGCAAATTTCTACAGTATGTTTCAACCTTTGTAAGCACTTATGCAACTCTAAACCCATTCAGAACTTATATTTCTTTTTGCCTAAGTTGTACTTTTGTATCTCTTTACACAATAATTACTCAGTACCTCATTCAACAAAAATTAAAAGTATACATGTTTTAATTGTGAAAGTTACTAAAAAGTCTCCTTTCTAACTTGTTTTATTTTAAAATGCATTTTAAACTGTACAACTGTATGCACCAATCCATAATTCCAAGGGGTGGCACAGTGGCTCAGTTGTTAGCACTGCTGCCTCACAGCACCAGGGACCCAGGTTCAATTCTACCCATGTGCAACTGTCTGTGTAGAGTTTGCACATTCTCCCTGTGTCTGCATGGGTTTCTTCCAGGTGCTCCAGTTTCCTCCGACAGCCCAAAGATGTGTAGGCTAGGTGGATTGGGCATACCCAATTGCCCATAGCATTCTGGGATGTGTAAATTAGGTGTGCTACAGGAGGGATGGGTCTAGGTGGGATACTCTGAGGGTCAGTGTGGACTTGTTGGGCTGAAGGGGCCTTTTTTCACACTGAAGGGGTTATATGATAATAATACAGATCTTAACACTCATCATTCTATTTGCACTGCCTGAATTTATGTTGTGTTATATACATGCAGACCACGGCAAACACAAGGGAAGGTTCCTATGTTTTAAACTGATTGTTCTGTTTTGTCTCTTGTTAAAGAAATTGGAGGATTTCAATTCACATGCAGGGCAATGATAATGAATGTCAGATCATTTTGATAATAAGTGACTCTTCTGTTCCACCATTTTTACAGCCAGATAGTCACTGGTAAATATGATCCCAACTTGAGTTATTGATATTGGTCTATCTTTAATTGAGATATATTTGTACTACTCTACTTGTTGGCAGGGTGAATGACACAGGACATCTTTCGTACAAAGATCATTTGCCTGTAACACAGATTGTCATTGGGGACACGGACAGAACACATTCAGAAGCTGCCTATAGGATTGGACCACTTCGTTGCTATGGTGACAGTAAGTGTCAACTTTTATTTTAGGGGCAGATTCTGTTCTAATGATGCCAACGTCAACAAAGGGGCCTCCGAAATGCCCACGTTCTTCTTCAACCAAGAATTCCCCAGCCCTGTAATTGACAGGGCACTCAGCTGTGTTTGACACTTCTCTGGCACTTTGGCCCTCATCCCCCTCCCTCCCATGACAGCGATAGGGTCCCCCTTGCCCTTACCTACCAACTCACCACCATCCATGACCAAAGGATCATTAACTGCTATTTCCGCCACTTCCAGCAAGATGATGCCATCAGACTCATATTCTCCTCCCCTCCGCTTCCAGCCATCCACAAGGACAGCTCCTTCTGGGACACCCTGGTCCACTCCTCCTTCACTCCCACATGCCCCCATACTCCCATGGCATCTCCCCATGCAACCGTAGAAGGTGTAACACCTGCCCATTTACTTCCTCCTTCCTCACCATCCGAGGATCCAAACACACCTTCCAGGTGAATCAGTGCTTTACCTGCACTACACTCAATCTAGTCTATTGTATTCACCGTTCACAATGTTGTCTTTTCTACATTGGGAAAACGAACCGCAAACTGGGTTACCACTTCACAGAACATCTACATTCTGTCTGCAACAAAGACCCTGAGCTTCCAGTTGCTTGCCATTTCAACACTCCGCTGTGTTCTCTGGTCAACATCTCTGTCTCAGCCTTGCTGCAGTGCTACAGCAACGCTTAGTGCAAGCTGGAAGACTAGCACCTCCTTTCCTGCTTGGGAACTCTGTAGCCTTCTGGACTCAATATGGATTTCAATAATTGTAGAGCTTGAGCACGTTTCCCCACACTTTCCCCTAACCTCATACACAAGATCTTGTTATCACATGGTCTGCTATTACACACATTTCATTGTTATCCACTAGTAGTCCCTATTTGCAGCTGTTCATTCTCCTAGGTTGATCTTTATCAAGCCATTGTCTGTCCGATTGGTTTTCTCTCTCTTTGGGTTCTATCTCTATGGTTTACTCCTTGCCTTCTCTCCCCACTCTATCTTCTGTATAAAACCCAACTTTTTCCTAGCTGCCATCAGTTCTTGGGAAAGACCACTGGACCTGAAACATTAACTCTGATTTCTCTCCACAAATGCTGCCAGACCTGCTGAGATTTTCGAGCAATTTCTGTTTTTTTTACAGGTTCATGAAAGTTTATCAACTGTTGATAGCAGTCAACAATGCCTTGTATTAATTTCCTGCTTGCTTATCTGTCTAAAAACAAACTATTGCTTCTTTTTGAGATGCTCATATCACTCCTTATTTTTCAAACCCCTGATTATTTTTTGCTTGATATAATTAAGCATGAAGAAGGTAATCAACACTTTGTACCTATAATAGGATAACAATCCAAAGTGTTCACACGTCATCATTGACTATAAGCACAGAATTACACAAACGTTACAGCACATAAAGAGATCGTTCAACCTTCCTCTCTGTGCTTGGTGAGAAAAGTGCTCTCCTGTCTAATCCCATGTTCTACTTTTGCCTCGAGCTTGGGAAATTATGGAGATTCGAGCACATAGTCAAGTGTTTTTTTTCAATGTGATGAGGATTTCTGCCTCCATTTCCTGATGAAACAGTGAGTTCTAGACACCATCATTGTGTGAGTTTAAAGTTTCCATTGAACCCCTCTTTTAATCCTTCAATCGATTCCTTTATATCAATGCCTCTTCCCGAGCACTCCAGGGGATCACTGCAGTCCAAAGATGTGCAGGCTAGGTGGATTGGCCATGCTAATTGTCCGTAGTGTCCAGGGAGTGTGTACATTAGGTGGATTAGCCATGGGAAATGCAGGGTTACAGGGACAGGGTAGGGGATTGGGTCTGGGTGGAATGCGGTTTGAAGGGTCAGTGTGAACTCAATTGGCCAAATGGCCTGTTTCCACACTGTAGGGATTCTATGATTCAATGATGATGATGATGATGATTGACCTCAGCAAAAGGTAACAGGTCCTTCCGGTTGACTTTAACTAAGTTCTTCGGAATTCCATATGCCTCAATTAAATCTCAGCTCCTTAGTTCAAAGGAAAACAACCCAGTCTTTACTCATTAATGAAAATCCTTCATTTTTGGCAACATCCATGTAAATTTTCTCTGTATCCTCTGGTGCAATCACATCCTTTCAGTAATGTTGTGACCAGAAAAGTAGGCATTATTCCGGCTGTGGTCTAATTAATGTTCTCTACAATTTTAGCTTAAATTTCCTTGCCTTACAGTCAAGACTTGGGCCAATGAATTGAAGCCTCACATATGCCTTCTTGACAATCTTCTCTATCCAGCTTCCTTCAGGGATGCGTTGACATGTTCATCCATCACTCTCTATGCTTCACAGAATCCTGTGATTTTTTTTGTGTGTGTGTCTCCTTGCCTCATTTGTCTTTCCCTATTATGTACCTCACACTTCTCTGGGTTGGATACATCAATGCTGTTTTTTTTCTGGAATTGATGCTAAAAGCACACAAGGAGAGTTTTGGTTGGAGTGTCAAATTGCAAAAGCCAGTGAAGGAATACCTACAAAAAAAAGCAGTGGATAACAGGTCAATTGGCACAGAAATGCTAGACAGCAGCAGCTGGTTGACAGCGGTCTTCAATGCCAGGCTGAGGGCTCAAGGGAAGAGAAATGGTGCAAGCGATAGGTGGGCAAATTGTTGCCTTGTCAACAGCAAGGCATCTTGATCTGCCTATCCCCATGAAGCCAATGGTCTCCTCCTTTAAGTTAGTGAGGGTTTGGATGGAGATTAGCCATTCCCTCTCTGATTTTAGCCCACGTCCCGTGAATATCACACAGACTTTCCTGCAGCCATGGAGAGAGTAAATGAATGGTTATTCAAACGTGTGCAGCACCTTCCCATAGTGTGCCTGCTGAGCCAGATTGAAGCAGCAAGGGGTGAGGATTTATGGGTCCAAAGTAGTTACCTGCATAAAAGTGACATCATTGTGAAATAAGAAAGCTATCCACAGTGGTGAAACATTGCTAATATGAGGGTTCTGCTATGACGCGTGTTCCGGCAACACAAATTGGCGATAACACAATTGACAAATAGCGGAACAGTATTTTAAAACGCAAACTTGTGTTGGCTATAACACGATTCTAACGAGTATGGTTTGTATGTCATAAACATCAAATATAATATCACGTAGAGAACAACTGTCTTTTTTGGAAAATGTGTGAAATCTTAGTTTGAAGAGTTTATGCTGAACACATTAAATGCATCAACACTGTTTAAAAATGCAGTTCATTTAAATAAAAGAATGGACTCCAATGCTAAATTGATGGGATAAGTAAAAAATGAAGTATAGTTTAAAATAACAAGCATGGGGCTGGATGAACACAGCAGGTCAAGCAGCATCATAGGAGCAGGAAAACTTGACGTTTCGGGCCTAAACCCTTCATCAGAAATGGGGGAGGGGAAGAGGGTTCTGAAATAAATAGGGAGAGAGGGGGAGGCGGATAGAGAATGGATAGAGGAGAGGATAGGTGGAGAGGAGGCAGACAAGTCGAAGAGGCGGAGATGGAACCAGTAAAGGTGAGTGTAGGTAGGGGGGTAGGGAGGAGATAGGTCAGTCCTCCCTGGACTGACCT
>JAHRHZ010000144.1:84082252-84144963 GCA_024137785.1 Ginglymostoma cirratum
CTGGTGTCATGTGATTTCTGACCTTGTCCACGCAAGTCTAAGACTGGACCTCCACATCGTAACATATGTGAACAGGGGGATTAAAATCTATTTTCTCAATTTATCCCTTCTAAAGTGGAGAAGAAGAATTCAATGCACACTTCTCATCAATGCAAATTCGAGCTGGGTTTTCTGATGGCTGGTAATCATACTCAAATTGCCTCTCTCCTTTTCTTATATTCAGAAAGAGCTCTGCATTTCTGTCAGGAGATTCCAATCAAGGCTCCTTTGGAATTTTGAAGCATACTTTAAATCTGAGCGGTCCCTTATGGGGAGCATAGGCAAGGGAAGGGTAACTACAAGAGATAGTAAAAACTGCCGATGTTAGAGTCAGAGATAACACAGTGTGGAGCTGGAGGAGCACAATAGACCAGGCAGCATCAGAGGAGCAGGAAAGTTGGCATTTTGGGTCGGGATCCTTCTTCAGGAATGGGGGAGTGGGAAGGGAGATCAGAAATAAATATAGAGGAGGGGTGGGGCTGGGGAAGGTAGGTGAGATGGTGAAAGGTGAGTACAGGAAGGCAGTAGTGGGGATTGGGTCAGTGAAGTGGGAGGAGCGGATAAGTGGGAGAGAAACTACAAGCAGTTTCTCGCAGTAGTCAGCCACTGAATTCTGTGATTTTAATGCCTGGCATCATAGACAGCCACTTTAACTGCTCCTATGGATGGATAAGTATGTAATGAAAAGCGAAAAGTTAGGGTTCCAGGAGTGCTGGGTGTCAGCTAAATAGAAAGCCAGGTGTTAATGGGCCCAGGCAGGTAGGATGCCAAGTGTGTGAGGTGCCAGACAGGTAGAGGGTATGGTGTCAGTGCAGCAGGTCAGTAGGGGTCCCAGGGCATGAAGTGGGAAGGAGGTTATGCAAATAATGGAGTTTTTAGGTTAAGATTGGGTGGGCAAGCAACATCAGGTCCAATAGTGGCTGGGTGGCAGTGCTGTGTCGGAGATAGGGTGGGTGTCTGCTCCTGAGGAGATGGGAGGTTGATGTGTCCCAGGGTGGGATGGGGGTGAAGGGAGGGTTGAGGGTAGGATAGAGGTGGGTAGTGTCTCTCAGGTTGTTGGGGAGCTCTTTGGCTCCAGCGGGGTGACAGATTCCAGTTGTAGAGAGGTGTGTGAGGTCCTAGGGGCATGGGGGGTAGGAGGTGGCGGGAGGTGGTATTGGTGTGTCCAGCCATGGGAGGGGGGACGTGAGTCCATTGGCAGGGGTTAGAGATTATGGTCAGGAGACAGTCACATATAATGCTGGAGTTGAGGTTAGGTGTTAAGTCCTGAAGAAGTAGAGTGTCCGTGTTTGATCCCCAGGATAGGGTGGATGGGGGCGGTCAGTTCTGGCGGTGGGTGTGAGCTGTCCTTGTGGTGGTGGGAGTCATGTTCTGGGGCTGGAGGGCAGTGTCAATTTCTGAGCATTAAAGACAGGTTTTGGGTCAGGCTCTGAAGTAGGTTGGTTATCTGGAGGAGGTATAGTTGGGATTTTTGTGGTAAGTTGACAAGTCAGTACAATAATTACTCAAGAGTTGGACCAAGTTTCTAATAATTACTTAGTGACAGCAGAACTGTCCACATTCTCTGATTTAAACAGGTCCTTTCAGAGGGTTGCAAGCACAAGGGAATTGCCCAGTGGAATCTTCAACTTCTGGGTCAATTTCCTTGGAATTTGGTACAATGATGATTCACAGGGTCCTGAGGCACAGCTGCCATCTTTGCTGCAGAAATGAGTATCCAACCATTGGAAATCTGGGCCAATATATTGTTTATATTATATGCAATAATGTATTGGACTAAATAACTGAAAGAACGTGTATTAAAATCCCATCACAGCAATGGAAAATGTGAGCTTAGGTTAGCAAAAAAATTGGAAATAAAGAAAAATTCAGCCAACAAGGCTGTTGGATTCTCCTAAAAACTAAACTGGTCTGCTGATACTCATCAGGGAATGACATCCTTATCCTGTCTGCCCGCGAAATGACCCCAGTCCCACAATGGAGTGCTTGATTCTTAACTGCTCTCTGGTATGACCATATAGGACACTTGGTTGTATTCGAGAAACAGGTCACCACCTCTCTCTCAGTGCGTTGTAGCCACGGTCAAATACCAGTTTTGCCAGTAATGCCCATATTTCAGGAATGAACTTTGTAACAATGCCTTTTGTTGCAATTTTGTCACGCCTGATAAAATACAGGCTATTCATCTTTAAAATTTCATTGGCTAACTTCAAAGATTTGGACTTTGAAGTTGGGAGAAAAACAAGCTGGGGCATTTTAAATTGATCCATACCCCATAGAGGTTATATAACTACTTACAAGGGAATTAAAATGAATCGCTTGGACTGTACATGTCATCATGAGAACATCAATTGTCTACGCCCTGAGAACAAATACTGCTGGAAGACCTAAGTCTGAAATTTGTTCCACAAAGAGGGAGATTGACCCCTGCACCCCCTCTCAACCCCACCACCACCACCACCATTACCACCACCACCAATTTCTAAGAATCACAGGGAACTCTGGCGTTGGAACATCAAAACTTTTTTCAGAAATGGATTGTCTCCCTTGTAGGCCAACAACCAGCTTTGAGACCCCCAACTCATGAGAAGCCATGATTATAGGCCTTTAGTTTTTGCTACAGTGCAGATATGTCCAGAAATATAGAGTAACATGCAAGAACTTGCACTGACATGAATTAGAATGACTCTTCCTCTCTCTTGCTTCCTCCCGCATCATCGATCACCTCCCAACCCCACCCCACCCCCACCCCACCTCTCTCTCTGAGGATCGGTCCTGCCTAAACTACAGTGGCCTCAGGTTAAAAGCTTACACCTCTAAGACAAACATCTCTGATACAATTTTAACCTCACTGCGAAGCCTCTTCTAAGGATGCCTACCCTGAAGAAGTTACCCTCCTCCCTCCGGACAAACCTCAGGGAATTTCTCTCCCACTGCAACTCTCCTCTATCCATCTTCTATCCGCCTCCCCCTCTCTCCCTATTTATTTCAGAACCCTCTTCCCCTCCCCCATTTCTGATGAAGTGTCCAGGCCCGAAACGTCAAGCTTTCTTGCTCCTATGATGCTGCTTGGCCTGCTGTGTTCATCCAGCCCCACACCTTGTTATCTCGGATTCTCCAGCATCTGCAGTACCTTTTATCTCTAACCCTAAAGGATATATCCTTTATCTTTTTATCTTGTATGTATGCGTATGCGCCCAGGTATATGAAAGCCGTATGCTTAATGTTGCATTTTTCATTACCTTCCTTGGGTTTATTTGTTAATAAATTGGATCTTTGACTCAAGAAAACCTTGTTGATTGCCTCCAAACTGCTCACAGCAAAAATAGCAAGCTACATTTTTTTCTAATTAGACAGAGGCATAGCCTTGTGCAAAAAGAACTTAAACCTTTTTTTGTGACTAATCTATGAGGTTGAACAGAGAGGAGAGTTTGTTCTGTCTCTTCTGGCTGATACAATGCCAGTATTTTTTATAGACAAAAATGTTTGTCTCTTTAAAAGAAACAAACTGCTAGGAGAGATTAAATTAAAATGATCTCTCCATTCATAGTTTATTCCACTCAGGCTCTATTTGTGATTTGTGATGTGACCCAAATTAGACATGAATAATAAATCCATCCCTTGTGCTATTTTCCAAGGATGGGTCATTGTTAATACACCGGGGACTAATTGCATTTTATCAGAAAAGGAACATAAACAACTCATTCTGTCTAGTGCAAGAACCTTTCATTCAGGTCAAAGATAGTTACCTTTGTTTGTATCCTGTGTGATTCTTGGTTTTCAGCTCCAACTGAAGTGGTTCTTTCATTTGATGTGGGTAACGGGCCGTTTGAGGTGACTGTGAAATCGCCTACACATTTGAACGACAATCAGTGGCATTATGTTGAAGCAGAACGAAATGTCAGAGAGGCTTCCCTTCAAGTAGATCACCTACCAAGGAAAGCTCAAGAGGCCCCTTCTGATGGACACATCCAGTTGCAGCTCAGTAGTCAGCTGTTTGTAGGTAGGAGCACATTGTTTGTTACCGGCCTCTCATTCTTTGTGACGGTCGCACATTGATGGCAAGGTCCATTCAATTCAGAGAATCATATTTTTCCTTTGCATTATTTAGGCAGTGTAAGTATGTACAGTGTAAAAGGTGAACACATGTAGCTCAGTGAGCCAAAGGCAAGTTCATTGTAGTAATGAGATAACCAAGAAACAGGCTGATTTAACATAACCACTTCCAATTTACATAAAGAGCTAACATTATTGATTTTAATACTTGTTGCCATCATGTAGTAGTCTGAGTGTATTCCCACATTAAATATATCACACTCTGAGAATGATTAATGCATGGATTAAAATTTGATAATGGTAGAATTTTGAGTAATTTATGGATGACAAGTGCAATAACTGGGAATGGTGACCCATGTGAACAGGAGGTGCCAGCAAAAAATAATGAACATCATCTGTACTGTTCAACTATAAACCATAAAAATGTTAACATTTTGTTTGAATCTATAATTACAAAGAGTCTTTATGGTTTCCCAATAGTTCCTGTGATTACTAAGGGTTGCATTTTCATGGAGTTTCATAGAGATGAGAAAATGCCAAACAGGATCTGATTCCAGAATTCCTGAATTCATTCCTGGACTTTCTGACTTCCACCAGTGCACAGTTGAAGTAAGCAGGCTGCTTCACAGCACAGACTCACACTCAGCACTCCCAACTTGCTTTGTTCCACTGTGGGATAAGCATTGTCTAGTCCTCTGCAGTTTTCATGTAGTCAGGTCAGCTTTTCAGGACTTATAATTCATGGTCCTTCATAAATCTCCATGCCAAGCTCTGGCTGTCTACCCATCTCACCCAAGACCCCTGATACCCTCCATTCTATAACACTCTAGATCTACACTTCAGAAATAATGAAGCATATAATGATGATAGGATTTTTTAAAAAACCTTTTAAGTGTCAATCATATTAACACTTCAAGGAATCAGTAACAGAAACTGTAAGCACATGAAACTCTTTCAGTTATTAAGCATTGGCAGAATGCCTGAACCTAAGCTAACAATTAATTCTTTCCCTTGTTGGTGTGCACTTGTCTCCAGCAGGATGTTTCACATGCTGCAGGAATGATTTTGTTGTCTCCTGTAAAACATAATAATCTGGACATGGATATTGTGGTATTAAAGAATCTAATAGACAGTCATTACTATTACGTGCAAATATTATGTTCTTCAGGCATATCTGTGTCTGGACTAATATTAAAGTATTAATTTAAATAAATCAGCATATTTCCAGTAGTGTGTCATACTTCAAATGATGTGAGGTAAGGAAGGGTGTGAGAATTTTGTTTTCTCGGGTTATGTGCTGTGTACAGTCTGGTGTATCAGCATGTCTCTTAAAAATATACTGACACTGTGTGTCTCTTAAATGTCATGATTTCAACTGATGGTAATATTGGACCGGTCATATTTCAGAATGATGTCTGGCTTAATAGATCATATTTTAAATTTTTCCCATTGGTTAATACAGTGGTTAGTCATGGAAATAAGTGCATTCCGTACCATAACTACTTGCTATGTGAAAAAAAACTTACATCACTCTTGCTTCATTTATGTATTACTTTAAATCTATGCCCTCTTGTTCTTTTTTTTTATGAGCAAGAGCAGCTTCTCCCTATCTACTTTATCTGTTTATTCTTTATTCATTCATGGGATGAGGGCATCGCTGGCCAGGCAGAATTTATTGCCTAGGTGCAATTAAGAGTCAACCACATTGCTGTGGGTCTGGAGTCACACGTAGGCCAGATCAGGTAAGGATGTCCCTAAAGGACATTAGTGAACCAGATGGGTTTTCCTGACAATCAACAGTGGATTCATTGTCATCATTAGATTCTTAATTCCAGATATTTATTGAATTCAAATTCCACCATTTGCCATGGTGGGATTTGAACACTCTTCCCCAGAACATTTTCCTGGGTCTCTGGATTAACAGTCCAATGATAATACCACT
Organism: Ginglymostoma cirratum; assembly: GCA_024137785.1. Classification (NCBI taxonomy): domain Eukaryota; kingdom Metazoa; phylum Chordata; class Chondrichthyes; order Orectolobiformes; family Ginglymostomatidae; genus Ginglymostoma; species Ginglymostoma cirratum. Next base: position 84,088,290 of record JAHRHZ010000144.1, read on the forward strand.
AGGCCATCGCCTCCCCAATCTATCTTGCTTGTGATTTGGAAACCACTGTCAAATCTCCATTCAGCCTTCTTTTGAAGGAGAAAAACCTCAGATTCTTCAAACTTTTCTCATAGCTGAAGCTTCTCATTCCTGAAATTCTTGGAAATCACTTCTGCACTGTCTCGAATGCACTCACAACATTCATCGAATGTGCACCCACAACTGTAACACAATACTCCAGCTGAGATCTATCAAATATCTTGTACAAGTTCAACATCATCTCCCTGCTCTTGTACTCTATTAATGAAGTTGACAACACCGTCTGCTTTATTTATTGCTCTCGCTCCCAAACCTACCACATCGATGATCTCTGCATATATATCTCTAGATCCATCTGCCCCTTCACCCCCTTTTTAAAAAATGTCATTCAGTGTTCTTCCAACTGAAACGTATCACCTCACACCGTTTGCAATGAACCTCATCTGCCAACTATCTTCCCACTCTACCAACATGTCAATGTTATTTTTGAGTTCAGGACAAAAATGAACTGTTTTTGTTAGGTTTCAAGTTCATTTTGACTACAGAGAACAGAGACAGCTCCTGTGCTGGTGGGGTTCATAACCCTTCTCTCTGTCATGATTCCAACCCCAAGCTGTTCAGTTACTGAGAACCAATCACATGCTGTTGGTAGACAGAAATAGTTTGGTCATCAATAGCTGGTCACTAGTCCATTGACACAGAGCTAGTGTGTGAAATAAACTGCGAGAGGAAATGTTGGATGCAGGTACAGCTACAACATTTAAAGACATTTTGATAAGTACATGAATAGGAAAGGTTGGAGGGATATGGGCTAAAGGCAGGCACGTGGGACTAGTTTAGTTTGGGAACATGGTCGGTGTGGACTAGTTGGACAAAAGGGTCTATTTCTGTGCTGTATGACTGTATGATTCTATGACTAATCAACTTTTTTGTTCCTACCCACTTTTATCTCTACACGTAACCCCAAGGCTTCAGTTTACCTACAACCCAAACTTCAGTTGCTGCTTGTTCAAAGAGCTGGTTTTATGAAACTTGCCATAACTGTCAGTTTATTTGCTTTTCAAAACATTCAGCAGCTTTACTTATTTCAGTTCACAATCTTAAGAAAGCACAAAAATTAAAAAGCCCTGCTTTTTTTTAAGAGTGGAGAGGTGATGTACTCTTGGAGGTAGCAAGAACTGAAGATGCTGGAGTCAGAGTCAATACAGCGTGGAGCTGGAGGAACACAGCAGGTATGGAAAGTCCTGATGAAGGGTGTAAACCCGGAACATCGACTTTCCTGCTCCTCTGATGCTGCCTGATCTGTTGTGCTCCTCCAGCTCCACACTATATTGGGTGATGTACTCTATCTACTCCAGACAATGCTGTTGATATGCTTGCTCTAACTTAAGTAAGTTACCACGGTCTGTCCTCTTTACAAATTACTTGGAGACATAGATAAGAGCTGAGGATACTGGGACAGAAATGAGTATTACTCACATTCTTAGACCTGTCACAGAGCCCGGCATTTAGAGACTGTCACTAAAAAAGTAATTCTGAACCCTAGGCTGATACTTTGGGGACATGTGTTCAAATATCACCATGGGACTTAAATTCCATTCATAAATCTGAAATTAAAAACTAGTCTCAGTAATGGTGGCTGTGAAATTGTTGATTGTCATGAAAACCTATTTAGTTCGCTAATAGTCTTTGCACACAGAATCTCTCGTCCTGGTTTGTGGCTGACTAATAGCTGCCCTCTGAATTGTACTAAACGATCATTCAGTTCAAGTGCAAGTAGGAATGGACAACAAATACTGTCACTTTCTAGCGAAACCCACTTCCAAAGTACGTAGGTGCAACACACAATGAAGAATGTCAATGGGATGCTTCTATTAATTAAGAAAGGAATTGAACATAAGAATAAGGACATTAGACTTCAGTTCAGTAGGGCACTGGGGAGACCACAACAATAATATTGTGTGCAGTTTTTGGTCTTCTTATTTAAAGGAGAATGTAAATGCATAGGAGAAGTTTCAGAGGAAGTTTACTCAATTGATACTTGGAATCAGTGGGTTGTGATTTCAAGATAGATTGGATAGACTGGACTTGTTTCCACTGGAGGTTAGAAAAGTGAGGGGTAACTTGATTAAGTATATGCAATCTTGAATGATCTTGACACGGTGGACACAGAAAGGATGTTTACACTTGTAGGACAGTGCAGAACTAGGAGACACTGTTTTAAAATTGGGCATCTCACTTTCAGGGCAGAGATGAGGAGAAGCATTTTCTCTCATGGTTGTATCTCTTTGGAATTCTCTGTCTGAGAAAGCAACGCAAATGAGACGTAAACTTTTTTGAAGACATTGATGGATAGACTCCTGTGCAACAGGGAGATTAAGGTTATTGGGGATTGATGAGAGCGTGGATTTCAACACATAAAAGTACCTCCATTCAATAAGATCATAGCAGGAGCAGCCTCAAGGAACTGTATAGTCAATTTTTGCTCCAATTTCATTTGTTCGTAGGTTTGAATCAAAAATAGGTAAAGATAAACCCCATAAACTTCTGCTCTATCCATTCATGCTCTAGGTGTTGAGTTAACACAAATAAGAGCAGAGCCCCTGTAAATCAGTTCCCTAGAGAGGAGATTCCCACAAAATAGCTTCATGCATCACACAGACAGAAACAAATTCCATTTTCACTACTTAAATGGTGATCAATGATTAGCAAGTAATGCCATCAGCTTCTGATGTTGTCTGTGAATAGATTTTTCTTCATCGTCTGTCTCCAATGAGCATTGGCTACAAGTGATCCAACAAGATTGTTGACTCAGTGATAGTAATGATTTTACGTAAATCTCATTTTGTTCCATGAGTTAACTTCAAGCAAAGCCAAAACATTTCTTGAAAAAGACTGAATTAAAATTTATCAAGAAAGGGCTTTTTATAAAAGTACAATTATTATTTTGCGATGCAGCTATGCATTGTAATGCAGGCACATCTATGCATTATTAATTGTTTAGACTACAGGCCTTACTTAGACTAGCAGAGGGTGCAATAGATTGAAAATGATGATATTTAGAATGGTCTGTATGGCTTTCAGCAGAGATTACCCTATACTGCATTGTACTGCGAAAATTGGCCAAAGCTCCTTAATCAGCACCTTTCAAACACATGGACACTTCCGTCTGGAAGGACAGGGGCAGCAGATACATGAGAAAACCCCTCCAAGTTAGTCACCATTCAGACTTAGAAATATATCACTATTTCTTCAATGTCGCTGAGTTAAAATCCTGGAACTCCCTCCCTAATGGCATTGTGGATCTACCTACACCAAATGGACTGCAGCAGTTCAAGAAGGTAACTGACCACCCCCTTCTCTCAGGTTACTAGAGATGGACAATAAGTGCTGGCTTGTCCAGTACCCACATCTTGTGAGTGAAAAGTCATGAAATGAGAGTTGTGTGCATCATGGTGAGGCCTGATATTAATTCACAATGGATTGAGATGCAAGGCTGGCTGGGAATTCTTGTGAACTTTGAACACAAGACCAGGGTCATTTTAACTCTGAGGTAGACCTCAATGGCCAATATGTAGGAGCAGGAACTTCCTCCGGACTGAAAACCACAAAGTCCCAATGGAATGGGTGCTAAGTACAAATTTAGTGCAAAGGGATCCTAGTGGGGTGAAGAAGAGGATGGTGGAAGGGGTTGGGCGTGGGTAGTGAGGAGGCTGAAAGAATCATTGCCAACATTGGAAGAGCATCTGTGGTGCTCCTACCCCACAAAAAAGCCACTCAGAAGTTCTATCAGATATTTAACTCTCATTCACTTTTGGTAACTTCATTTACTCCCAGTAGTTTTTCTTTTCTAGGGTCCACGGTGTGATATGGGCTTCCCCATTTTCTTAATTCAAATATTGATGTTACAATTGAGTGTTAACTGGGCTTTCACCTGTGTGGTGTGATTCCTGAATGTTTGCTTTTGCCAAGTTAAAATGGCACAAGATGTGAGCCACTCTCTGTGAAATGGATTCAGAAGAGGTCCTTGCCATGTCACCCTTTATTCACATTGGAAAGTCCTTAACTCTGGCACAGCCTTGCTGGCACAGAGTCAGTACCCAGAGTGCCTTAATCTCTGACATTCCTCTTTTTGTCTGTCAGCCAGGGCTCACTGATTGGACCAAGCTAACAGCCTCAATCAGGCTATAAGCTGTTTCTTCAAGTCTGCCTTCACTGTTTGGATTGCTGTTTCTGCCAGGCCATTGCATGGTGGGTGGTATGGAGCTGTCCTTACATGTTGAATCCCATTCGACTTTAGGAAGTATCTAAATACCGTGCTTGTAAATGGTGGCCTATTATCTATGACCAACATTGCCGGGAGTCTGCGTATTAAAAAATGCACACAGATTTTCTATTGTCGTCCCACTTTTTGACGAATGGACTCTGAGCAGGCTCAGCCAAAGTGAGTAAGAACATCCACAATGATTAAGAACATAGAGCCCATGAAAGGCCCTGCAAAGTTGATGTGTAACCGAGCCCAGGGTTTACCTGACCATTCACATGATTTTTGGGAGCTGCTGGTGTTAATTTTTGTCCTTGTTGGCACTCTGAACACTGCCTATCAACATGGTTATGTCTGCATTCAGTCCTGGCCACCAGACATAACATCTCACCAACATCTTCATTTTGAAGACCCCTGGATGACCATGGTGGAGTTCAGATAGTGTCTGGTGGCAACCTTTGCTCGGGGCATTCACTCTTGTTCCCCATAATAATTTGCCGTCCTCCACTGTGATCCAGTCTCTCTGGGTCCAAAAAGGTCTCAATTCTGTTTGTGACGACCCCTTAGTTCCCCTAGTCGCCGCCAATTGTTTCAGCTTTGCCAGGACTAGATCTTTCTGTGTCCAAAGTCTGATGTTGTCATCTGTGATTGGAAGTGTGTCCAGAAAATTTAAACCATTAAATTATATTAAAGCCGGTGGTACATCTGTCAGTGGGAGGCAGCTCAATGCATCCATATTCTTTACTTGGCCTCCTGGACGGTGTTCCAACCTGTAATTAAGTATTTGAACACACAGCTAAATGCGGCCCAAAGCTATGTCCTCATTAAGCAGTAGGGGTTTGTGGTCCCTTATTATCATAAATTTTCATGCATTAAGATATTGGTGGAACTTCCTGATGCCAAATAAAACCGCCAATCCTTCTTTCTTTAGTTGGGCATATTTACACTCTGCATGAGCCAAAGTCCTGGATTTTAGCCGTTCCTCTCCGTTGGGCCATCTATGAGCTAATACTACTCCTGTATCATATGGGGAGGCATTGCATGTCACTTGGGATCACTGTGTGCCAACAACTTAGAGAATGATAGCTGTTTCTTTACTTCACTGAAAGCTATGGCTTGGCTACATGACCATTTCCATGGCTGATTCTTCTTTAAAAGTCTATGTAAAGGTGCCAAGATGGATACCAGACTATGTATAAACATTCCATAAAAATTTACCAACCCAAAAAATGACCTAAGCTATTGGACAGACATAGGAGTTGGGTCACCTTTGACCGCCCTTTTTCAATGGGTGTAACCCAGTCTTGTCAACACTGCAGAGCAAGTAGGTCACTTAGGATGCCTGGAACACACATTTTCCCCTTCTTAGGCATACACCCGCCTTGGAAAAACATCTATGGATTGTGTCCAAGTTCTCTAGGTGCTCCTTATTAGTCTTCCCTCTTATTAGCATGTCATCTAAATAAGTCGTGACTTGAGGTGGACCTTGAAAAATGTTCTCCACCGTCTGCTGAAAAATGGCACAGGTTGACAATACCCCAAATGACAGTCTTGTATACTGATACAAACCCTTATGGGTATTAATTGTAGCATATGTTTGGGAATCCGCATCTAACCACAATTGCAAGTACGTATGGCTCATGTTCAGCTTTGTGAAGGACAGCCCCCTTGCCAGCTTTGCATATAAATCCTCTATCCAAGGGATTGAGTACTCATCCAGCTGCGAAAAGTGATTTATCATTTGTTTAAAATCCCCACAAAGGTGAACCAATCTGTCGGGTTTCAAAGTCAGTATGACCAATGTTGCCAAATCCGCAAACTGGACTAGTACTGCCTCTTCAGAGCCAGCTTTCAGAGTATCAGGATGATTGACTCTCATTCCTGTTTGTATCTGTCAACCAGGGCTCCAGACCATGTTAACAGCCCAATTAGGATAGTCATATTATATGAGGTCAAGCTGGCCTCATTACAATCACTACGCCTGACCACCATTTTGAATATGTGATATGCCTGTGTCAGCAGACTTTGTTGAATGTAATGCTTAAAGGTTTGGAAGTGGAATTTGCAAAATTTGAAGAAAAGCATATTGTAGAAAATTGACTTTGCAATTTGTCTGAGGTATTCTTGTCCTTCTAGTGACATTCAATGACAAAATCATCAAAGTTTCCTTGTTCAAGGACCATTATTCCTTCAAGCGAAGGGTTGTCTGCTCCTGCTTGTGTCCCAAGTATAGTCAACTCATTACTCATTGTGATTTTGGCTGAAAAATTGTATGATAGAGCTCTGCATCCTGATTGATGGTTGCAATTGGTCTGATTCATTCTGATAAAGCCCAAGGATGGATTTCATCCCCTGATGGCTGTGCTGTGCTGTGCCAAAGTTGGGCACAGATCAAGGCACCAAGGAGTTTAAGCTGCACTGGGGGAGAACTGTGCATGGTCATGCATAGCCCTGTTTCAAGTGACTATATACAGACTTATGACCACTTACTAAAGCAGTCCTTGGGCCATATCAATGAAAAACACTGCAGAAGATCTTCAGATAGTGATCAATGGTATGGATTCCCAGGGAAATCAATGCAAGTCTACACACTATCACTAGAGGCAGCATGAAGCAAATAAATGGCTCTTCCAATTCATCTCAATATGTGGGATATCATGCTAACTTCTGATTGATTATAAGTTCTATTAAAGAAAACTACAGCTTGTATGATTCATTATAGAATTTGGCCCATTGCTCGTTTGCCAATTTTTTTGTAAGATTCATCCAATCTGCCATCTAAAAAATTTTACACACTGTTGATCCCATTACATCTGTCTATAATTTGTGAATAAAGTTCACACAAAACATTTAAAGTTCAATCAACGTTTCGTCACTTTACAAACATTATTCCGCAAAGACTTTAAGTTCTCTTGAGTGACAGAGATTTTGTTATTGCTGAAGGAGCTGTTTAACTCTCCAGGGAAGAGTCCCGGATATTGACCCGCATACAGTCAATTTAAGTCCATTTGATTGATGACTAGAGGGATCAAACAGCAAATATACGTGTTAAAGATAGAAAGGCATTTAGACAGCAGTGGAAGAGAAAATCAGACAGCTGGATGCTGCATGTAAAGACCATTATATCAGGTGAACAGCTTTATTCCCTAAAATATAGCACTTGGCTAATGACTATATTTCTGACTACGATGCTAATCTATTTTGAATAGTGCATTCAATATTTAGTAGTCCATTATGTAGGAATCATGACGCAGTTGCTATTTAAAAATTTCGTCAAATTTTAATGATTAGTCTTTGAAATTCTTTATAACTGCAATATAGTGTTATTTTCTAAATGTGATGGTGACACCTAGTTGCAGAGCATTACCAGTACAAGTGTATTTACTTATGATGGTGGAATAATTGGCCCAGCCATAAAAAAGATGGCCATAAAAATAGCCACCTACACAAATGCAAACATGTCTGATGGTGTCAGATATCCTTAAACCAGAATAAGTCACTGCATGCTAATAGAAATGCAATGAAGTTCTCCCGGTTTCTTCAACCAATGTTCTTGCTGTTTGTTTTCAAATTGGAGTATTTCATTTCCTCACCTTACAGCAGTGCCTGCATTTTAAAAGACACCTTACAAACCATGAAGTACTTGTCATGAAAGGTGCTGTGTAAGAGCATAAGAAATAGGAGCAGGAGTAGGTCACAGGGGCCTTCATGTAAATCTAGTCTGTCATTCAGCAAGGTCATGATTCATGGCATACCTCCACTCTTTCTTTCTGCATTATTGCCGTTTTCCTTCATTTTCTTCTATTTCAAAAACCTAAAACTCTCAATCTTAAACCAGCTCAATGATTGAGCATCTCCTGTCCTTCCAGGTTAGAGAACTCCAAAAATTTATGTCCCTGTAAATGAAGGAATTTATCCAACTCCTTACTCTGAGACTATGGCCCCTAGCTTGAGATACTCCAGCCAGGGGAAAGACCATTATATCAGGACCTCTCAGCCACAAGGTCACCTTCCATTCTTCTAAACTCCAAAGAGCATAGACCCTGAGTACATTTTCAAAACCTTCCTTGAATTGAATATATTAGGTATTAAAATAGGAAGATCGGAAAAGCAACTGTTTCCCACTATTGATCTTGGGATATATGATGCACTCATTCTGGGATGTTAGACCTGGCCTCATTTAAAGTAATCAGCAAATATCAGAAGTTTATCACCTCTAGCTCAGTTGCCAGTGTTGGGCATCAGCTAACCAAGACAGTGTATTGTGACTCACTGGAGCCCCTTAGGGCATAGAAAATTTACACCAACTGACTTAACTGGGTGAAAGGAGATTTACCAGGATGCTGCCTGGACTGGAGGGCAGGTCTTATGAGGAAAGGTTGAGGGAACGAGGGCTTCTTTTATTGGAGCGAAGAAGGATTAAAGGTGACTTGATAGAGGTGTACAAGATGATGAGAGGCATAGATAGAGTCAATAGTCAGAGGCATTCTCCCAGGGTGGAAATGACTATTACGAGGGGGCATAATTTTAAGGTGATTGGAGGAAGGTGTACGGGAGATGTCAGAGGTAGGTTCTTTACACAGAGTGGTGGGTGTGTGGAATGTGCTGCCAGCAGTGGTAGTGGAGTCAGATATTTTAGAGACTTTTAAGCGACTCTTGGATAGGCACATGGATGATAGTAAAATGTAGGGTATGCAGGGTAGTTTGATCTTGGTAGGTTAATAGGTTGGCACAACATCGTGGGCTGAAGGGCCTGTACTGTGCTGTACTGTTCTATGCTCTATGTTCTGCGTTTAGCCACACAGAGATCAGGTGAGTCTGTGAGTTAGGAAATTGCTGAAACTCATTGCCTTTGCCTTATTTATGGGAGAAAGGCTTTGCACACTCACTCTTTCAACCACTGAATTCAAATCTCCTGCAGGTCAATCAGTCCATGTGTGTTCAGGCAGTGTATAGATGAGAATGCATTGTACTTTATGTGTGAGCTCACCTACAGTACACATACAAATCTCCATTTTGCTTCTAGAAATGTGCAAATCTGAGCCTGTGCTGGTTACTGCACTTGAGTATCATTTTCAATTATCTAAGTTTAAACCTTGGATTTTAAAAATCCAAATGTAAGATACTTGAAAGATTGGGGCTCAGTCTATCCTCTTTTAAATGTAAAAGTTCCCGGAGCTATATTTGAAGAAGAGCAGTCAATTGTCTTGGTCTCCTGACTAATATTAACCTCTCAATCAACATCATTAAATCAGAGTTTCTGACATTAACACTTTGTTGCCTGTTGGAACTTGTTGTGTGCAAATTGATGACCAAATCTGCACTAAATTAAAAATACTTTATTGGCTATAAAGAAAGTTGGGACAACCCGATGCCATAATTGATGCCATATGGATGCAAGTAAGTTATTTTTGTTTAAGGGGTTCATTAGTTCAGTTAAGAACAGTGTAGTGCAGAATAATGCCAACTTCCCAGCCTCAATCCCCCTTCCAGCTCAGGTAATTTCTTGCTTCTGCCTAAAATGATGCAGCTGACAAGCTACCTTGATGTCTTGAGTCCTTCTGTCACCTGAAATTGCATGAAAGCAGCTGTGCAAGCTGGGCACAGCATCAAGCACCCTTCCTCGTGAATGGTTGTGTTGCCATATATTTGTTGCCCTTATTTACAGCTTACAATCCATTCAGTAGGATACTAATAACAGTTCCAGGAATAGTTTTAAATATCCAGTTTCCCTGTGACCCAGCGGCCATATTACATGCAGGAGCTTTATGCTTTTCCCAACAGTTGGGTTAAACAAAATGAAAAATATTTGCCTCCGAGCATCTTCAGTAAATGAAAGCATTGAAGTGCAAAAGAACAGGTTTTCCCTCATTGACTCTGAGCTTTCTCATAGCTTGGACATACTAGAACCACAGGTATTTTACCACCATTCCTTTATTCTTTGCTTTACACTGAACTAGATGAACAATATAAAATGTTTATCCTGAGTGAATTGGTTAAACAATGAATTGAACTAATCTTTGACCAACTTCATACTAAACAAAATTTGATGCTAAACAAAGAATTATGAACAAAGGGGCACCACAGATATGACAAGGCATTATTTTTCTCTCAGAGGGTAGTGAATCTGTGGAATATTTTTACTGCAGAGGGCTGCCATGGCTGGGTCATTATGTATATTCAGATAGATAAGTTTCTGATCATTAAGGGAATCAAGGCTTATGGGGATAAAGCAGGAAAGTGGAGTTGAGGATTATCAGACCAACCATAATATCATTGAATTGTGGACAAGACTCAATGACGCAAATTAACTAATTTCCACCTCCTCCCCCGCCGCCCAGCCCCCGTCCCACATCTTACGGTCTTATTTTCCTTCTGTTGTTCTGAATATTTAAGAATTAGAATTATGAAAATAAACAAATGGTTTCTTTGTCAGATCACCAATAAATTATTTTCATTTTAATTTGGATATAAACTATTATCTTAATTTTCAAATTTCCCCAAGATTTGAAGTATTGTAAATATGCGGAAGATGATGTTTCCTGGATTTTATGTAGGCAAATAGTAGCTGGTGCAAATACAATTCTATCTAAACATTTCAGCTCCCATATTAGTAGTGAGGTAGGAAAAAGAGCTGCATGTGGCTGAAGATCTCAGCAGTTCCAGGATCAAGGCAATCTTGTCCAAGTTTTTGCATTATCCTGGCTTTTGAGTTTGGCTTCTTTATCTAGGGTCTTCAGGGCTTCGTAATAATTCTTTCGACATTGCTACCCTTCCCCTCCTCCCCATCCCAAACCCTTCCTCTAGTTAAAACAATCGGAACATCATGGCCATTGAGGGAAAATCTTTCCTGTACACATCAATGCTTTTGTTCTCTAAAGATGCTCAGAGGCAACTATTTTTGCAATTTATTTTGTCCAGCTATTGGAAAAGCATAAAGCTCCTGTTCGAAATGTGGCCGCTGGGTCATAAGAAATGGATATTTTGAGCTATTTCTGGATCTTTCATTGGTTACCTGCTGGATGTATTTAAAAATAGTAGCGTTGAACTCCCTAGTGATGTAGTTGGTTTGCAGTGTTGATATCATTTGCTTAAAAGATCAAACTGGTTCATTTCCTTTATTTAATTAACATTGATTCCCTGATGTGAGGCAAATGGTTTATTCCTGCACATAGTTATGTACCATCCAAAGATGTATGACTGCAGTGAATTGATGAATTATTGGATTTTTTCTTCTGGATTCTAATATTGTTAACAACACTTAGGAACATACATAGATTAACTTAATATGCCTTCATTTACATTATATTTCCTGCATGATACAAATTGTTCCATGCAGTTAAATGATTTATCATCAGTGCTCTTATGACACATCCAGATTGAGATATTAGAATACACTGACTAGGAGCATGGATGTCTCAGCTCTGCCTGCAAACAGACAGACAAAGCAAAGTTGCCAGTCCGCATTTAATCCTGGAAAATGAGCCGCAATAAGAAATACCATCAAGAGAATTAATGTATCAAGGCAATGGGTTGTTCTTGCAAGCTGTTTACTAATGGCCTGTTTCTTGACTGTAATGGCTGACTCATGAATGTGTGATTAAATTGGTTTCAGTGTGGGAAGAAGATGAAACTTTATTACTTCTTGTAGCCTGAAACTAATTAATCAATTTGTATTCCCTTACGAGATGATTAAAGTCACAGGTAATCGGATTTTGAGCATATAAATTTTTAGAAAGACATACCCTATCCCATTTAGACTGCACTTTGCCATATGATTGAACATTGGCTGCTCAATGATTCCTTCAGTAACTAAATATGTGGATGATATTCAACTTTAAAATAGTTGTAATCATTAACATCCTGCTTAAAATCTAAAGAGAGAAGACTGTTATACTGTAGCACATTTATAAATAAAAATTTACTTAATGAAGTAAATAAAGAGCTTATCCTGTGAGAGCTGTTGTAAGGCAGAGAAGTCACACATTGAACTTGTTTGTCTTCTGTCTCAGTTCAATGTATTTGACATTTATTAACATATATGTCTAAAGTAGGTGTTTTCACTGCAGGACACAAGATTGTAGTCAATTACGTTTGACTTCTTAATAAAGTGCCACATGCTGATGCACAATTGATGTTTGATCTAATTGTTATGCAATTTTTAATCATAACACAGCAATCAATCTTCAAACAGAATTTTGCTCACACTGAGAAGCTGTCATTAGTAGGGGTACAGAGCAAATCACCAAAAAAAAAGCATCAGGGTTGCTTTGCATTCTTTGACAATTTAATTGAAATGCCTGGAGTAATTTAAAAGAAAATCTTGAAAAAATAAATGCATATGGAGAAATAAGACAACGTTCAGAAATTAGAAAATAGAATCAGATATTTCACGTTGTGTCTCCCATAAATACATTCGTATGGAACTGTTTCCATATGTATGTGCGCACACATGTATATGTATTAGGTTTTACACGTTAAGAAAACAATTTCTCATAGAAATTTCCTACATCATTTAGAATGTAAGACAAAGAGCTACAATAGCAATTAATTATCCTTAAGTGTGTTTTTCAAGAGTGTTTTGTGTTGCATTAGTCAACATTCCTGGCCCTGACCCAAGAGTTCGAGTTTTCAGTCCCGAGTAAAGGTTAATGGCCGAGGAAGGTATGTTCATTATGCAGCCAAATAAATAATGTTCACCTTCAGATCTTTGCAGCACACATGTGCCAATGGCTCCTGGTAAGAGCAGCAGAGATTCTTAGTCAATAATGTGACGATACTATGGCTTTCAAGAGGTTATTTTGTTTTTTTTCAGACAGACTGCAAGGCAGAGGTGTCGGGCTGGGTATTGAGGACCACTTGAGTAAATAGCCTGAGGGGCCATGGTTTTTTTTAAAAGTTGGAACAATTGAAACGGCATGGGTGTGGCCAGCTCAGGTTTTCTATTTTTTATTAGTTTTTAGGTTTAACTTTAAGCAGAAGCTATTAGGGTCTCAAAAGAGTTGGAAACTTCAGTGAATGTCTCCTAGCTGTTAGTCTCTTTGGATTTTCTCATGATGCTTTCTCCTCCTGGATTGGAGAACTACATGTGAGAATCTGTGCCTCGATTTTCCTTTTTGCCAAGGGGTGTGTTTGTGGGATGTTACTATATTAGAACAGTTGATTAATAATAGTTACCGTATCTAATTTTCTGTTGCTTACAGTAGAGTTAATTTATTCAAAATTCCTCTTTCTTTGGTTGTATTTTGACCACAGTGTTTGAATAAATTGTGTTTTGCTTTAGTCAAGTAGTTTGACCAGCTGCATTGCATTGGCAACAGATACTTTGCATTTGCCTTTAGAATAAGAAAAAGTTGGTGCCAATGCTATATTCTAAAAATATTTTGATGGGGGCTGATCTGATCCATAAAGCATTTATTAGAAAGAATGTTGACGCCTCAACTTTGTGTCGCTCCTGTATATAATATCTATGTAATGCAGTTTACCACAGCAACTTGGACTCTGATTGAACTACAACGCAAATTATTTACTATGGCATTGTCTTATGGTTTGATGCCAATGGCAGGAAAATAAATGAAATGGCACCAGTGTTGAAAGTTGATGCAGGGCTGTCTTTCAACTCGTTCTAAAGGCATTCATTCATGTCAAAACACTGTGGAATGAGTGGCAACAGATCCTCATGATCTCACTAGAGTGACTGTCTACTTTGGTAAGTTGATAAGATGAAGTTTACCAGTTGCCTAACAGAGATATCTGAGCTAACCAAGTCTCATGCTGTTTTTGTTCATTCACATATTGTTTTCAGCATCGATTATAAAAATAGTGCACAAGAGTAGGAACTGACTAATTAATTTATTCTGAGGAAGGGTCACCGGACCTGAAACGTTAACTCTGTTTTCTCCTTCACAGATGCTGCCAGACCTGCTGAGCTTTTCCAGCAACTTTGTTTTTGTTCCTGATTTACAACATCCACAGTTCTTTTGGTTTTTTATTAATTTATTTCCTTCAACAGTAGTGACCGTAAAGAAGCGTCTTTGAGTTGAACCCCATGAGATGGGTGAGAAACTAAAACCCATCAGTTGATATTGTGGAGAAAGAAATGGAGGCGAGAGAACGCAGGGAAATAAATTTTGATGTTTTAAAAAAACAATCACATTACAGAAGAGGAAGTTCCAGAGATCTTAGAGGATATAAAGATAAATAAATCTCCGTGACTTGATCTAATGTATCACAGAATGGTGTGGGAAATAAGGGAAGAAACTGTGAGACACCTTGCAGAAATATTTACACCATCCATAAACTATGGGTGAGGTGCCTGATGACTGAAGGGTGACTAATGCTGTGCCCTTGTTTAAGAAGGGTTGCAAGGAGAATCCAGAAAACAATAGATCTGTGAGTCTGACTTCAGTTGTGGGTAAATTATTGGAGGTGATTTTAAAATATGGGATTTATGGGCATTTATGGAGGCAAAAATTGATTAGGGATAGTCAGAATAGTTTTGTGCAAGGAAAATCGTGTCTCAGAAACTTGATTGAGTTTTTTGAGGAAGTTACCAAAAGTTACCAAAAAGAGTGATGATGACAGAACAGTAGACATTGGTTACTTAGACTTTTGTAAAGCCTTTGACTAGGTTCCGCATGGTAGACTAATTAATAAAGTTATATCATGTAGATTGAAGGTGAGCATGCCAATTGGGTACATAATTGGCTTAATGGCAGGACACAGAGAGTGGTGGTGGAAGGTTGTTTTTCAGACTGGTGGCCTCTGACCAGCTGTGTTCTGCAGGGGTTGATGCTGGGTCCTCTTTTGTTTTTCAGTTATATAACTGATTTGTTTGAAAATACGGAAGACGTAGTTAGTAAGTTTGTGGACGATACCTAAATTGGTGGCATAGTAGATAGTGAAGAAGGTTTTCTAAGAATACAAAGGTATCTTAATCAGAGGAGTCAATCGGCTGAAAAAGCACAGATGGATCTCCATTTAGATAAATGTGAGGTACAGGATTTTGATACAACAAACAGGGATAGGACTTATACAATTAATATTAGGGTCTTCAGCAGTGTTGTAGAGCAGAGGGACCAATGGGTTCAGGTACATAATTCTTTGAATTTTGTGTCACATACAGACAGGGTCGTTAAAAAGGCACTTAGCACTCTTGCCTTCATTGCTCAGTCCTTTGATTATACCAGTACGGAAGTTATGGTGAGGTTGTACAGAACATTAGTGAGGCCTCTTCTGGAGTACTGTGTCCAGTTCTGGTCAGCCAATTATAGAAATGATAATATTAAGCTGGAGAGGGTTCAGAAGAGATTTACCAGGATGTTGTCAAGTATGGAAGATGAGAGTTATAAAGGCAGGCTGAATAGGTTGGAACTTTTTCACTGGAGCATAGAAGGTTGAGACGTGACCTTGTAGAAGTTTATTAAATCATGAGGAGTATAGACAGGGTTAATGGTAGATGTCCTTTCCCTAGGATAGGAGATTTGAAGACCGGGGGCACATTTTAAAAGTGAGAGGAGAGAAATTTTAAAAAGACAGGAGAGACAATTTTTTTACACGCAGGGTGGTTCACATATGGAATGAACTTCCCGACAAAGTGGTGGATGTGAGCACAATTACAATGTTTAAAAGGCTTTTAGGAAAGTACATGAATGGGAAAGGTTTGAACGGATATGGGCCAGGAACAGGCAGGTGGGACTAGTTTAGTTTGGGATTATGTTCAGCATAGACTGTTTAAGGTCGAAGGGTCTGTTTACGTGCTGTATGACTCTTGTAAGAGTTCTTCGATCCTTTTTCAGAATCATAATAAGTTCATTGATCATAATTAGGGCTGTGGTAGTTACACTATGATTGACTTCCATTCCATAAGGAGAGAGAAAAATGGTAAAGACTTGCATTTATGGGGTGAAATTATATAAGGCTATCAGACAGTTAGTAGCATGCCTATTTCTGAACCAGAAGGTCCTTAATTTAAGTCTAACTCCAGAGACTCGTGCCAATATCAAGTTTAACATCAAATTGCAGTAGCAAAGTAGCGCTGAACTGTTGGAGGTGTCATCTTTTAGGTGAAATGTTAAACTAATGCCCTTGCAGATGAATATAAAAGATCCCATGGCTCTACTTGGAGGAAGAGTGGGAGACAATAGTCAATAGTCCAAGTCCTTCGATTAACATCATTATCTTGAAATAGTGTGTTCCAGTTTTCTTGCTATGCACAAATTGACTAAGGCGCTTCCTTCTTGACAGGAAGCCAAATATTTTAACTTTCCAGCAGGTTCCTCTTTCAGATAAAAAGTTCTGCCTTCTCAATGTCCAGATCTGATCAACGATCACATGGCAACATTTCGAAGGAGAGTAAGAGCATTCTCCCTGTTGTCTTTGTTGATACATATCTATTAACCAACATCCTCAAGTCATATGACTTAATTCTTGTTTGTAGGAGCTTGCTGTGTCCAGTTAGGCTGCCATGGATTCTTCATTATAACAGTCAGTGGTGCTGTCGTTGCAGAGGTAATCTGGAATTCCAGACTAAAACTAAACTCAACATAGCCCTACCAGACCACTCTCTCATTAGTGCTGAATAAACCTGAGGTTCACCATGCTTCAGACAAGGGGAGAGGTTGGGAAAAAGAGTCCATTGTCGTAACCTCAGCCAATGCGGGAATCGAACCAATGCTGTTGGTATTGTTTGGCAATTGTAAACAAAGAAATAGCAAGAACTACAAATGCTGGGAGTCAGAGTCAGTATAGTGCTGAGCTGGAGGAACGCAGCAGGTCAGGCAGCATCAGAGGAATAGGAAAGTCGATGTTTCAAGACCTTCATCAGGGTCTTTGCTGCTCCTCTGATGCTGCCTGACCTGCTGTGTTTCTACAGCTCAGCACTGTATTGACATTGTAAACCAGCCACCTAGTCAACCAAACTAACTGGCCACCACATCTAATGTTCTGGGGACATGAATTTGAAACCCCATAGCAAATGGTGATATTTGAATTCGATAAAAATCTTGGATTAAAGGCTATTGTGATGATGACCCTCTAACTATTGTTATAAAATCCCATCTGGTTCACGAATTCCCATTTTTCAACAAATCTGCCATCCTTACCAAGTCTGGTCTACATGTGACTCCAGACCCGCTGCTATGTGGTTGGCTCTTAACTGCCCTTTGAAATGGCCCTAACAAAGCACTCAGTTCAAGGGTAATTAAGAATGTGTGATAAATGCTAGCCCAGCCAGTGACATCCATAAGCCTTGATGAGTAAAAAATGTCGCTAAATTTGAAAACAACTTAGCCGTACATCAAGGAACATTGATGCCACACAAATACCAGGCAATATCCATCTCTAATCAGAGGCAATCTAACAACCACTCCTTGAATTTCAATGGTGTTACCATCACAGAATTCCCCACTATCAATATCCTGGTAGTTACCTTTGATCAGGAATTCAACTGGATTAGCCATATAAATACAGTAGCTAAAGAGCAGGTCAGAGGCTAGGAATATTGCAGTGAGTAACTAACCTCCTGACTCCTCAAAGCCTGTCCACCATCTACAAGCCACAAGTTAGGAGAGCAATGGAATGCTCCCTACTTGCCTTCAGTGCACTTAAGGATGGGCAATAATTGCTACCCAGCCAGTGATACCCATATCCCATGAATGAATTAGAAAACAGTGTTTTGGGACATTGTGAGGTTCTGAAAAACATCTATTCTTTTGCAAGTGTTTTTAAAAATTAATTTTTTTCATACATGATTCTGTTCCATACTTTCTGTGTATAACATCCTCCGTTCTTGTGAAGTGTGATTTTTTTAATCATTGACATTGTTCTGGCACAAAGATGGGTAGGAATACATGTTGTGAAAAGAGCATAAGGAGGTTACAGACTGGTACAGATAGGTTGAGTGAGTGGACAAAGGTATGGCTGGTGGAATAAAATGTGGGAAAGTGTGAAGCAATTCATTTTGGCAGCAGGAATGAATAAAAAATTACTTAAACTAAAAAAACTGGGGAATTTGTTCCAAAGAAGGATCTCTAAACTCTAAATGTTAGCTCTGCTTTCTCTCCATTGATGCTGCCAGAGCACTCACAGCAATTTATACTTTTTGTTTCTGACTTCAAACATCTGCAGTTTTTTTTCTGTGTAGCATTCTGAGGTCATAGAGTCATAGAGTATGGAAACAGGCCCTTCAGCCCAAACTGGTCCATGCTGACCATGGTGCTCACTCAGCTAGTTCCAGTTGCCCGCATTTGGTCCATATCCCTCTAAACCCTTCTCATCCATGTACCTATCCAAATATTTTTTAAATGTTGCTATTGTATCTGCCTCAATCACTTTCTCCGGCAGCCCAGTCAATATATGCACCACTCTCTATGTGAAGAAATTGCCCCTCAGGTCCTTCTTAAATCTTTCTCCTCTCACCTTCAACCTCTGCCCTCTAGTTTTCAATACCTCATCCCTTGGAAAAAGACTATATGCATTTATCCTATCTATGCCCCTCATGATTTTATACACCTCAATAAGGTCACCCATCATTCTCCGATGTTCCAAGGAATAATGTCCTATCCTGGCCAACATCTCCCTATAACTCAGGCCCACTAGTCCTGGCAACATCCTTGTAATTCTTCTTTGCACAATTTCCCGTTTAACAATATCTTTCCTATAGCAGGATAACCAAAACTGTACACAATACTCCAAGTGCGGCCTCACCAATGACTGTGACAGAACATCCCAACTCCTATTCTCAATGCGTCAACCGATGAAGGCCAGCATTCTAAATACTATCTTCACCATCCTGTCTACCTGTGATGCTGCTTCCAACAAATTTTGTACTTGTACTCCTAGGTCCCTCTGTTCCACAACACTTTTCAGGACCTTACTATTTACTGTCTAAGTCCTGCCTTGGTTTGACTTTGCAAAATGCAACACCTCACATTTATCTGTATTGAATTGCATTTGCTAATCCTCAGCCCACTTCCCTATTTGATCAAAATTCCTCTGCAATTTTTGATAACCTTCCTTGCTATCAATGACACCTCTTAATTTTGTATCATCTGCAAACTTACTAATCATGCCTTGCACATTCACATCCATCATTTACGTAAATAACAAGTAACAAAGGCCCCAGCACCGACCCCAGTGGCACACCACTAGTCACAGGCCTCCAGTTAGAGAAACAACCTGCAACCATCATCCTCTGTTTCCTATCAACCATCATCCTCTGTTTCCTATCATCGAGCCAATTTTGAATCCAATTAGGTAACTTTCCCTGGATCCCAAGCAACCTAACTTTCATGGCTAGCCTGCTGCATGAGACCTTGTCAAGACTTTACTAGGCTGGACTGCATCCACTGCCCTACTGTCATCCATCCTCTTGGTTACCTCTTTGAAAAACTCTAAGAGATTTGTTAGACGTGACTTCCTGCACACAAATCCATGCTGGCTATCCTTAATCAGACCTTGACTATCCCCATATTGGTTGATCTTGTCCCTCAGTATCTTCTCTAATAACTTGTCTACCACTGATGTCAGGCTCATTGGCCTGTAGTTCCCTGGCTTGTCTTTACTACCTTTCTTAAACGATGGAACAACATTAGCCACCTTCCAGTCTTCCGGAACTTCACCGGTGGCTGAAGATGAAGCAAGAATCTCCGCAGGGGCCTCCTACAATGTCCGAGGATGGACTTGATCAGCCCCAGGGGATTTATCCACCTTAATGCAATCTAAGGCTGCAAGCACCTCCTCTCTGGTTAAATGTATGTGGGCCAAAACATCCCATTTATTTCCCTTATTTCCTTAGCATCCATGATTTTCTCCTCAGTAAACACTGAGGAGAAATATTTATTAAAAACCTTGCCCATCTTCTCTGGCTCCACACATAGACAGCCATGCTGATCTTTAAGGGGACCTATTCTCTTCCTAGCCACCTTATAAACTTTCATATAGCTATAAAACCTCTTGGGATTATCTTTAACCTTATCTGCCAGATCAATCTCATACCCTATTTTTGCTCTTCTGATTTCTGTTTTGAGTGTGCTCCTACACTTTTTATAATCATCTAGCAATTCACTTGAATCTGATTGCTTAAACCCAATGTATGTCTCCTTCCTTTTCCTGACCAGAGCCTCAATATCCCTCATCAGCCAAGGAACACTAAACCTGCCAGCGTTTCCCTTCACCCTAACGATCCCTGGACTCTTGATATCACTCTTTCAAAAGCCTCCCATGCCAGTCGTTCCTTTTCCTTGAAACAGATTCACCGAATCGACCTCTGCTAGATCCTGCTTAATGGGTCCGAAACTGGCCCTGCTCCAGTTCAGCACCTTAACCTGTGGACCTGTCGTAACTTTTTCTGTAACTATGTTAAAATTAAGGGAGTTATGGTCACTGGGCCCAAAGTGCTCTCCGACTGATACTTCGGTCACTTGCCCAACCTCGTTTCTAGGTGTTCTATTGCATGTCTTACAAAATATTATTATACAGGCGCAGCAAGTAGTTAAGAAGGCAAATGGGATGCTTTATTTTATTAATAGAGGAATTGAACATAAACATAAAGTTTTTTTATGCGAGAGAAAGTAGGAACTGCAGATGCTGGAGAATCTGAGATAACAAGGTGTAGAGCTGGATGAACTCAGCAGGCTGAGCAGCATCAATGCTGTGTTCATCCAGCTCTACACCTTGTTATCTCAGTTTTTTTATGCTTTAGCTATCGAAGATATTGACGACATCATACCTCAAATATTGTGCATTGTGTTTGTCTCCTTACTTGAGGATGGATGTAAATACATCATAGGCAGTTCAGAGGAGGTTTAGTAGATTGTCACTTGGAATGAATACGTTGATTTTTGAGGAAAGTTTGCATCACCTGTGTTTGTTTCCAATGGACATTAGAAAGTGATGGGCAGCTTGGTTGAAGTGTCTGGGTTCTTGAATAAGTTTGACAAGGTGGATGGATATTTTCTCCTGTGTATGAGTCCAGATCAAGGGATCACAGTTGAAAAATTTGGTGACTCCCTTTCAGGAGAATGATAAAAAGATTTCATTTCTCTGTCTGAGGGTTATGTGACTTTGAAACTGTCTGCTTCCGAAAACTGTGGTGGCAGAGTCATTGAATATTTTTAAGGCAATGGTAATAAATTCTAGTTAGGCCAGGAATTAAAGATTATTTTGGTAAATTGAAAAGTGGAATTTGAATCACAGTCAGATAAGCAATAATCTTTTGAATGGTGGAGTAGGCTTGAAAGTCTGAAAGGCCTACTTCTGCTCCTAATTTGCATGTTTGCATTGCGCACTCCTGATTCTGCCAGCTTTTCTTTTCCCCCAGTGTTACAGCTTTCTGTCTATTATGATTATCCCTTTGTAACAATTTGCCTTAGACTGTGTAAATTGCTTGTATTGACTCTCGGACTGTGATCTACCTCAATGCGTGCTTTTTCAAACTTGCTACTGACAGCTTTAGATAGAGAACCAAATGAAAGTGCTGTGACAGAATTACACTGGTAAACCTAGGACAATATAATCCAAGCATTCCTGTCAAAGACTGCATTTTAAAATTATGTTTCACAACAACGCTTAGAACAGAATTTTCTCAGCCATTGAATGGTGTGGCCATTTTGAGAAAGCTGGGAAAGTTAGGTAAGGTGCCCAGAAAGGACCTTCTCAGTGTTGAGACCATGAAGTCCCACTTTCCAACCAAGTGTTGGACAGCAAGATAAAATTGTCATTATAAGCAGTGAGAAATCTATTTGCATAGAGTTTGCTCATTATCACACTCACTACCTAATCACGCTTCATTGATGTTTGTTTGCCCATTCTCCCACAGACCGGGTAAAATCTACATCCGAGAAATCAGGACCTGAAAGTCAGAGTGTTAGCTGGTAACTCCCACTCACCACTTGCTCCTCTGTACTTCAATCTTGGTTGCCCAGCACCAAGGTAGTGGCTGCAAGAACCCTATATCCATGGCCACTGGCATCCAATATGTACCAACCTCACTGCACACTGACGGTACATCCCTGGTTCACTTACAGTGTGCTGTTCCACTTCATTGCTGCGCTTTGTAGCACACCAGCCTCTCTTATTGCAATGGTGCTGCCAGGACACTTTGCACACAGAGACAGTCACCCAACTCATGGATCGGACCCGTGTGCATCTCTTTGTGCCTACTCTGATGCTCATAGCAGCCTTGCCTTTTTGTGTTTTACCCCTTCAACCACAGCTTAAAGTCTTGTCGTACTGTGTCAATCACATGCCTGTAGCTTGTACCAACTGCATACATGCTGTACAATGCACTGTATGTGCATCGACTCAGTGGCCATATCTGCAAGGTAAAGTCTACAGGAATCAGTCCTCAATAAAGTCAAGGGAGACACCATTAAGTCAGAACATCCTGGCACAGTGAGTCAAGGCAGCCTCTGCTATCAGCCCAAGGCCTTGGGTATGGCCAGTTGTCCCTCAGTTCAGTCGGGGCCAGGGAGTCTTTACCTTGACAGTCCAGGGGAAAGGACCACAGTCAGCACCGTGCCAACAGACTGAGGAATCTTGGGAAGAGATTTGAGGAGATGTATGACATGAGTCAGGATGCTGATCATTCTGGGCTGCCTGAAGAGGATGGTTCATGGTCAGTCCTGGGTCTAAATTCGTTCAATGTTGAAAGGGGGTGTGGGTGGGATGATCAGGGGGTGCAGGAGGAAAGCTGGGGAACCTCATTGTAGGGATTGGAGGCAACATGCTCGAATGCAGAGGGGATTACAAGTGTGAAGGTGAAGTCAATGTCTGAGGATGGGTGAGACAATAGAGCTGTGAATGGAAAAGTGCAATGTGAAATGGAGATGTCACCGACTGTCAGCAACACACCAGCTTCAATGGGTGGACAGCACACTAATAGATCTGGCACGTCTACTTGATATACTAAGGGACGGGGGATTGGGATGATAAAGTGGTGATGTGAGAGCATAGATAGGTGTGTTGTTTGGAGACTTGGGAAGCATCTACTGTTGATGGGGAGGGTGACCCAGAAGGGAATATGTAAATTCCATGAATACAAAGAGGGTGAGACTGAGTCTCAGTGCTTGAGCAGCGATTACTGTTCCTTTCCATCAAAATGTAAATAGGAAGAATGCAGAGAGGTAGAGGCACCCTCCTCAACTTGACCTTCCACAAGGCTAAGGGTGACAGACAGGATGGAGGTGGGAGGCCAAGCCAGGTCCCAGGTGTATTGAGAGGAGACTTTTTAGAGTCCTGTATGCAGTTCCTCCTCCAGCTGGGTCCCTCCTGGCTCTGTCCTGTCTCTTTGTGAGGAAAAGGCACCGGGGATGAGGTCAAGGTCCCTCATTTCCCTGTCATCTTACCATCGATGCTGAGTAATGCATTGTGAGCAAGGCATAGATGTAACGGCAAGTTAACAATCCATTCATGGTTGGGGTAGTGGGAAAGTAGCACAGCAATGGATCATGCTTCTTACTTGGTTGCCAAGATACGTATGTTTTTACATGTGCAAAGGACTAATTCTGGTTCTCACTAGAGAGGACCAAAATCCTCTTCTCAGAGGTGGTAAGGAGCCGATCGTTAGTCCCCCCACCATTTGTTGTTGCTGTTTTGACCTAGAATAAGAAAAAGGGACAAGTTGATTGAGATAAAATTTTAGTGGCTGGTGCAGTTGGAGAAAAAGTGATGAAGTGCCCTGAATGGGGAAGTAGAGAAGAACAGAGCGCATATAAGCTTAGTCGAGTGGGGGGTTGAAGCATTGACAGCAAGTGAAAGATGTTGCAGGCAAGAGCGAGAGTGGAAAAGAACCTTAGTGGGAGGTGGGAATAGCAGCTGAGATGGAGTGAGTGTGAGGCAGCAGATGGTGGTGGAACAGAGAAGGTTGTTGACCTTCATGGATGTTTCTCCGAATTGTGGAAAACCTAGTTTGTGACCTCACAACAGGCTTCCAGACTCTCTGCCAGTCCTGGGAGATGTGGATGGTTCTACTCTGCACCATTGCTTCCACAAGGACCTCTGGTCTCTATCCATGAAGTGGGATGCCAATTTCTCCTTGTCTACCATGCCTGGGACAAACCTTGTGAATTACGCAGGGCTACTCCAGCATGACTGCACTTTACCAGGCAATCTTTTAAATATGGCGCCAGTGTCAGGGATCCTGGGATATCCTGGCAGTCATGAGTACGTTAGGGCAGCATGGTAGCTCAGTGGTTAGCACTGAACATAGAATATAGAACATAGAACAGTACAGTATAGCACAGTACAGGCCGTTCGGCCTACGATTTTGTGCTGATCTATTATCGTACTAAGATCAAACCACCCTGCATACCTACATTACACTATCATCCATGTGCCTATCCAAGAGTCCCTTAAATGTCTCTAAAGTATCTGACTCCACTACCACTGCCAGCAGCGCATTCCACACGCCCACCACTCTGTGTAAAGTATCTGACTCCATTACCATTGCCTCAGTGCCAGAGCCCCAGATTGGATCCTACCCTCAGGCGACTGCCTGTGTAGAGTTCGCCCATTCTTCCCATGTATCTGCATGGGTTTCCTCCGGGTGCTCCGGATTCCTCGCACAATCCAAAGATGTGCAGGTTAGGTGAAGTGGCCATGCTAAATTTCCCATAGTGTCCAGGATGTGCAAACTAGATGGATTAGCTATGCGAAGTGCAGGGTTACAGGGATAGGGTAGGGGATGGGTCTGGGTGGGAGACTGAGGGAGTTCTGACGAAGGGTCACCGGACCCGAAACGTTAACTCTGTTTTCTCCTCCACAGTTGCTGCCAGACCTGCTGAGCTTTTCCAGCAACTTTGTTTTTGTTCCTGGGTGGCAGACTCTTTGGAGGGTCGGTGTGGACTCGATGGGCCAAATGGTCTGCTTCCACAGTGTAGAAATTCTATGATTCTACAGACTTCAACCTAGAGCAAGTGGGAAAATCAGGCTAGAATTGGATGAGCCTATGGCCATAGTGATGTAGTACAGAGTTAATAAATTGAGCTTGAGATGATAGTGTGAAAAACACCCTGTACCTCATGGAGAGAAGCTCTCCATGACCTTTGATGAAAATGGCGCCTAATTTCTGGTCAGACTTAGTGAGGGAACTAAATTTCTTCAATGTGTTAACCAAAAATGTTCCCCCGAAGCAGTGATTTTCAGATGCTGATTGTAATAAAATGAGCAGCACCAGAAAACAGCAGTCTAACAATAGATTTACACAGACAGTCGTTTCAGATTTGTTTCTCAATTTAACTTTAAAATTTCTCTGTCCATACTGGCTCCAAGAAAGCACACGTTCTATCTTGATAAAGCTTCAGACAAATTGTTTTCCGTTGTCCTACCGATATCCCATGCCACTTTACAAACTAGCCATGTCCAATCTTAATTAACATTGGTTTATAAGTTCAAAGAAACCATTTTTATGAAGCATTTAATCAGGTGACAGTTACAGAATGTATCATGAGCACCTAAGCAACTATCAGTCTGCAGACTTTACCTGAGGTTATCTTGACTCACTTTAAAAGGCTGAGTCCCTGAATTATTTGAGCTTGGTTGCAATTTGAAAGGTTTGTAGTGAAAGGTGTATTCTTGAATGAGGTACTGACTGCTCGGAGAAGTAAAAAGAGCAGAATGACTCGTCCCCAATCTGGGTCTGCATTCTTCCAAAGGAACACAGGTCTTCTTTAAGATCTAATCGATATGCTTATATCCCAGTGTAAGTAGAAATAATTGGATGCTACCACCCCCTCCAAGTCACCAGGAGCAATATTGCCATAGTGGTAATGTCACTGGACAACTGATCCATGAGTTCAAATCCCACTGGTGCAGCTCATGGAATTTAAATTACATGAATTACATCTGGAGTGAAAAACTAGCCACAGTAATGGTGAGCATTAACTGTGATTTGTCGGTTGAAAACTTGGTTCATGAATGCCCTTTAGGCAAATGAAACCTTACCTGCTCTGACTTAAATGTCAAAGATAATGTGAGATTCGTAGTCAGCAGGAGTTATTGAACATTACAAATGTACAGAGAGTATGAGAGGACATCTCATCTGGAGTTGCAGTAACCCAAGCTCCAGTTTATAGAATCGCCACAGTGTGGAAGCAAGCAATTTGGCCCCTCAAGTCCACACCGCCCCTCCAAAGAACAGCCCACCAAGACCTACCCCATGCCACGAGCATTTCTCATGGCTAATCCATGCATCTCACACATTCCTGGACACTACAGGGAATTTAACATGGCCAATCCACCTAACCTGTACATCTTTGGACTGTAGGAGGCAACCAGATCACCTGGAGGAAACCCACACAGACACGGGGAGAATATGCAAACTCCACACAGACAGTTGCCCAAGGGTGGAATCGAATCCAGGTTCTTGGCGCTGTGAGGCAGCAGTGATGACCACTGATCCACAATGCTACCCACACAATCTGGCATTACTATGCTAAAGTTTCTTTTACATACGTTTAGTAGCTGTCCCTAAAGTACAGGTCTAATTTCATTTACAACTCCTCTCAAGTTCTTTTATCATTTTCCTATTTACAATTAATACTTAATCATGAACATTTAACTCTTTGCACCCCTTCATGCCCACACAAATCTCTTTTGAATGAATTAATCTCCAACAGCATATTTCAGTTCTCTCAGAAAAAAAGTATGAGTTATATCTGCTCTCCTGTGGTTTCCTTGTGAGGGAATACAATGATGGAATGAAATGGCATCTTCTGATGACTGCTGACTCTTGGGCTCAACACTCATGAAGACTTGAAGGTAACAGCAGCGAAGGCTAATTCAGGAAAAAAAAAACTGATTCAAGGCAGAACACTATGAGGGCTCACAACCTCTCAAAAAGAAACACACCGGGAGTTAAAATTCTCACTGTCCTCTCCTGTTTTTCTCTATGACCGAGGGACGAATTTAATAGACAATGATATCTTAGGCACTCCAGGAGAAAATAGGACTGCACAATCATCGACAAGAGGTAAACTGCCAGGCCCAACATTAATAGGAAATTCCCATGGAATCATTTAGTCTTTAGACTTATTTCAAAATTCAACCTCACGGCTGCAGTTGAATTTCATCATTAATCTTATAAGAAAGCAAAGAACTGTGGCTGTTGAAATCTGAAACAGAAGCAGAAATTGACACAGAAACTCAGCAGGTCTGCCCTGTCTATGGATAGAAAACCAGAGTTAAGGTTTCAAGTCCAGCAATACTTCTTCAGAAGTGGACCCTTCTGAAGAAGGGCTACTGAAACTGAAATGTTAACTTCGTTCTCTCTCTGCAGGTGCTGTCTGACCTGCAGAGTTTCTCCAGCAATTTCTGTTTTTGTTTCATTGTCAACAATGTCTTGCAGTACATCCTTCCCAAAAAAAATTTTAAATTATTTTCCTTGTCATTTATCATAATATCTGCATATCAGAATTTAACCTGTGGTCCAGTGGTGATTTGGAGAGTTGAAATCCATTTGTGGACCCGCCACAAGGCCCAGGAAGAGTTTATCTTGCCCTCTGTATCTGATTCTGTTGGGGTCCCACAGACTGCTGTCATCTGCAAATGGTTATGCAGCTTTGTCTTGGCAGTTACAATTCTCAATAAACTGATTGAGTCCCTCTGGTGGGGTTCCTTCATGCCTTGTTTCATTGCACGCTTGCTGTTGGTGGATTTTCTGATTACTCATTTCCTGTACATCTCAGTAATTACGCTTAATTCTTTGTAATGTTTTAGTAACTGTAGCTAATTGATTTTCCTTCTTGTCTTTTTTCCTACCACATACTCTGTCATGGGCATTCGCCTGCATTCTTTCAACTTTTGTACAGATTTACCATCTCTCAGGCTTGGTACCTAGATGGGCCGTGAACTCTGTGGTACACTGACTGTTACTGCTGTTGAGCTTTTTCTCAGGTATTTCTGTAGCCTCTACACTCAGATTACTGAGCTAGCTGCTTGCTTTACCCATTACACTGAGCTCTCATTGGGCTTCATTTGGGTTCTTACTGCTTGTCTCTGGTTCATTGAATCTGACCACTGTTTGGTAATGTAGGATCTGCACTCTGGTGGGTAAATAGCAAGGTGGTTGACTCTATACTGCCCTTTGGCAATTAGGGATGGCAGCCAGGGCTCCCTGTTTGGACCAGGTTTACAGCTCCAATCAGGGAGCCCGTACTCTGTGATGTGCACCCAGCTGACCTTGTTCAAATCACTACAAGTTGGACAAGGGGTGGGAATATGGACTAGCTCTCCTGCATAGCTGTGCGGAAGGCTGGATCTGTTGGGTGGGTGAGTAATCCCATGGGAGACCTATGCATCCAGTCAAGTATACTGCTCCTGAATTTCAAAAATAAAAGGCAAACATGTTTTGATATTTTTCTGAATTGCCTTCAAAATTTCTCAAATAATTATTCTTGAGAATACTGGACTGCCAAGCTCTTGATTTCTTGGATTTGTCACCGGGGCACTGCCCATCACGTTCTCTCCCTGTGAAAGAACGAAACTGTTCCTTTAGCTTCTCGTTGTCATCAGTGCCTCAATTCACTTTTGTTTTAACTAGGTTATGGGATATATATATATACATATATATAATGGGTAGTCTACGTGCTAAAGGACAAATTTATCAAATTTGTCGCATTTGTCCTTTGTGTTGCCATGTCAACTCTTGTTGGATATTAATTATATCCCACACCTCCTCATTCTATAAAGCTACATGGACAATCTTTGAGGTCGGGATGTTTTTTCGAATATCTCAGTTTGAATGATCATGTATGTGCTTTTGAATAAATCTTAGACTAATTTGCATGCTGTAGGGTGCCCTGTTAATTCTTCATGAAAAATAAATGCATTAATTTGGAAGTGCATTTAATGTAAATTGAGTCTCATGCAAAACACTTGAGTGAATCAATTTTCATGATGCAATGACAGGAGAGTGTTCATTCTTGAATAAAACATACTAATAGTTTTTGAACTAGTAACATATACAAAACATTTTCTAATGACATAATTCAAGGGTTTGATTGTACAGTACATGTTTTAAGATGAGGAGCACCATGACGAAAATAAATAGGGAATCGATGAGGTGTAGGTACAGTTACATTGTTAGCAATAATGGTTTAAAGAGGGGTTTATAAGTCTTTGTGTGGAAGCCTTTGAATAGAACATGATTGAAGAATAACTTACCTTTTATTGACTTGTAAAACTTAAAGTGAACAGATTTTCCCACTTAGAAGCATTTATTTACCTTTAGAATACTTAAGGAACTTGACAGGGTCATTGCTGAGAGGATGTTTCCACTCAAAAGAGAATCTAGGAGCAAAGGGCATAGTGTCAGAATAAAGAGGCACCAATTTAAGACTGAGGTGAGGGGGGATTTCTTCTCTCAGCGGTTTGTGAATCTCTGGAACTCCTTGGTACAGAGAGATGTAGGTGCAGAGTCATTTTGTATATTTAATGCTGAGATAGATAGATAGATACTTGATCAGTAGGAGTATCAAAGGTTACAGGGAAAAGGCCCGAAAGCAGCTACGAGGAATGTTGGATCAGCCATGATCCGATTGAATAACAGGGAAAGCTCAAGGTGCCAAACAGCCTAGTCCCGTTCCTATTTCTTATGGTCTTTGCAGTCTTTAGTTCAGTTCACACATACATGGAAGTAGGTTAATTATTCTGAAAAATTGGAATTTGAATATTGTTGAAGAGATATGTTCACCAAAATATTTTCCAGCAGTATAAATTATTAATTTTCTTTGAAACTTATCTTTATTGCTTTTGCCCTGTAAAAATGTCTCACTTTTAGCATTATTCAAGGGACTGGGAAGGTTTTTTTGCAATACTATACTGGTTTTAGTGACTTAAAGGTCGATGAATCCCCAGTACCTGATCAGGTGTTTCCCAGAACTCTATGGGAAGCTAGGGAAGGGATTGCTGGGCTCCTTGCTGAGACATTTGTAGCATTGACAGATATGGGTGAGGTACCCAAAGACTGGAGGTTGGCTGATATGGTTCCATTATTTAAGAAAGACTGTAAGGAAAATCCAGGGATCAATAGACCGGTGAGCCTTATGTCAGTGATGAGTAAGTTGTTGGAGGGGATTCTAAGGGACAAGATTTACATGCATTTGGAAAGGCAAGGACTGATTACAGATAGGCGACAAGGCTTTGTATGTGGGAAATCGTGTCTCACTAACTTGATTGAGTATTTTTGAAGAGTTGACAAAGAGGATTGATGAAAGCAGAGCATACGACAATGTTACACATGGTAGACTGTTTAGTAAGGTTAGATCCTGTGGGATGTAGGGGAACTAGCCAATTGGATACAAAATTGGTTTGAAGGTAGAAGACAGAGGGTGGTGGTTTGCTTTTTGGATTGGAGGCCTGTGACCAGCAGGTCCACTCATTTTGATCATTTATATAAGTAATTAAGGTGTGAATATAGGTGGCATGATTAGTAAGTTTGCAGATAACACCAAAATCGGTGGCGTAGTGGGCAGCAAAGATGATTATCTCAATTTACTTTGGGACCTTGATCTGATGGGCCAATGGGCTGACGAGAGGCAAATGGAGTTTAATTTAGATAAATATAGGTGTTCCATCTTGGCAAGGCAAACCAGGGCAGGACTTATACAGTTAATGAAAGGGCCCTGGAGAGTGTTGCTGAACAAAGAGATCTATGGGTGCAGATGCACATTTCTTTGAAAGTGATGCTGCAGGTAAGACAGGGTGGTGAAGAAGGCATTTGGCATACTTGCCTTCATTGGTCAGAGCACTGAGCATTGGAGTTGGAATGTCATGTGAGACATTAGTGAGACTAGTTTTAGAATACCTCATACAATTCTAGTCATCCTATATAAAGGATATTGTTAAAATTGAAAGGGTTCAGAAAAGATTTATAAGGTTGTTACTGGGACTGGAAGATTTGAGTTATAGGGAGAGGCTGAATAGAGTCATACAGCATGGAAACAAACCCTTCGGCCAACCAGTCCATGCTGACTATAATCCCAAACTAAACTAGTCTCATCTGTCTGCGCTTGGCCCATATCCCTACAAGCATTTCTTATTTGTGTACTTAACTGAATGTCTTTTAAATGGTGTAACTGTTCCCACATTCACCACTTCCTCTGGAAGTTCGTTCTACACACAAACTGCTCTCTGTGTAAAACAATTGTCCCCCAAGCCTTTTTTAAATCTTTCTCCTCGCACATTAAAAATATGCCCGCTAGTCTTGAAATCTCGCATCCTAGGGAAAAGTCACCTGCAATTCACCTTATCTATTCTCATCATTTTGTAAACCTCTATAAGGTCACCTCTCAACCTCCAATGTCCAGTGAAAAAAGTCCAAGCCTATCCAGCCTCTCCCAAAAACTCAAACCTTCTATTCCTGGCAACAGCCTGGTAAACCTTGTTGACTTTTTCCAATTACCTTGAATTTTTTGAAGTGTCCAGCTATAACTTTCCTCGACTGGGGCTTTCTTTTTACCCTGGAGCATCGGAGGCTGAGGAGTGACCTTATAGAGGTTTATAAAATCATGAGGGGCGTGGATACGTTGAACAGTCAGGGTCATTCTCCTAGGGTGGGAGATTCCAAAACTAGAGGGCTTAGGTTTAACATGAGAGGGGAAAGATTCAAAAAGAAACTGAGAAGTAACTTTTTCATGCACAGAGCATCCACAATATTTTGCTTTCACTTGAATGTCTTTTTAACGCTGGCTGCTTTATGGATCAGACACTGTAGCAATGCTTAAACAAAATGTTTTTACAAGGAAGGAGCCTCATCAATGGAGCATCCTATTAGAAAAAACTATAGAAATATAAGAAGTTGGAGCATAACTGTGATACTTTGTCCTTTGAGCCTACCCCGCACTTCAATATAATCATAGCTGATCTAGTAGTGATCTTAACTCCATTTACCTGTCTGCACTTATCCCATCTCTGTCAGGAATGTGCCTCATTCAGCCTTGAATTATCTGTAAAGACCCCACCTCCACTTCCTTATGGTAAAAGAAGTTCACATTCTGATGACCCTCTGAGGAAAATACAATCTCTAGCTTAAAAGGGACACCTCTTATTCTTAAACTATGTCCTATAGTTTTAATCCAACCCACAAGTGGAAACATCCTCTGGGCATCCACCCTTTCCAATCCTCTCAACATTTTATATTTTTCAATAAAATCACCTCATATTCTTCTAAACACCCATGAGTTTAAACCCAACATGTTCAACTTTTCTTCCTAAGATAACCATTTCAACTCAGAATGACAAGTGAATATTCTCTGAATTGCTTTGAAAGAACTATATAGTTTTTCCAAAAAGGAGACCAAAACTACAGATGCTCGATGGTACACACTTTTTCTACTGAGCATCGGTAACACAGGGACTGAATATTTCTGGATATGGTGCTAATTAAAGTATATTCTTTGGCCTGGATGATGTCAAACCATGTTACATGGTCACCATCAGGATACCTATTTGATTTTAGTTTTGGATGAAAAGTCGCTGGACTGCTTTTTCCCCACAGATGCTGCCAGACCTGCTAAGTTTCTCCAGCAATTTCTGTTTTTTGTTTCACCTCCAACATCCACAGTTCCTTGTTTCATTTTACCCTGGACATTCGCCTGGCGTTCAGGATTACTAGTCCATGGACATTACCACTATGGCACTGCATCCCTCATAAGGCCACTTAAGTGACTTAATAGGCCTGAGGATGGACAGGCTAATGAGCACTTTATTCACCCTCCATGTTATCAGTCCCTGGTGGGTATGGGTGGGAAGGCAGCAGGGTGCCCACCATAAGCATAGAACATACAACACAGAAAAAGGCCCTTCAGCCCACTATGTCTCATCCCATGATCCCATTCTAAACTAATGCCGTATGCCTCTGCATGTCCTCTGTTCCTTGCCAGTTTGTGTGCCTACCTAAATGCTTCTTAAACTTTGTTAATACATCTGCTTCTACCACATCTCCTGTCAGTGTTTTCCAGGTGCTTACCACTCTCTGTGTAAATAACTTTCCTCACATACCACCCTTAAACTTTTCCTCTCTCACCTGAAACCTATCCCCCCTAGTATTTGATACTTCCACCTTGGTTCAGTCCACGGAATACATGGAGCAGTGACAAAGGGACCAAAGCCTGTTGGTTTGCTAATTACTAAACTGAAAGTGTGATTGCAAGATGTAGTACTGAGGAAGATTCCCACAGGTGTTCCTCCATGATCTCTTCCCTAAGAGGGCAGCAGCAATGCAATAGTCATTGCATGAGATGGTGAACTAATGTGTAGAAAATGAGGCAGAAATTACAGAACAGAAACAGACCATTCAGTCTACAGGTATAGACCAGTGGTTATGCTCCACAGGAAGCCTCACCCAATCTACTTTATTGAATCCTGTCAGGATATCAATCTTTTTCTTTCTCCCTCATGTGTTCATTGCATGTCCTTACGAATGCATCTAAATCTCCTGCGGGAAAGAGTTCCACAGTCTACTCATTGTCTTGGTCAATAGGTTTCTCCTGATTTCCTGAATGGATTAATTACTGATGACCTTTTTTAAAGCTGTGCACAGTACCAATTTTATGATGTTTAATTATCCATTTGGCTCCTTTTCATATTTCTGCGTGACTTCAAGTGGAATGTTTCCTCTGATAGTGCTCAGACCAGGTATCGGTGATGTATTGGTCTTACAGCTTTGATCTGCTACAGTAATCATCTCAATGGCCTGTCTCTGTGTTGTATTTGTAACTGTGAGAGATCCCAACACATG
Organism: Ginglymostoma cirratum; assembly: GCA_024137785.1. Classification (NCBI taxonomy): domain Eukaryota; kingdom Metazoa; phylum Chordata; class Chondrichthyes; order Orectolobiformes; family Ginglymostomatidae; genus Ginglymostoma; species Ginglymostoma cirratum. The sequence continues at coordinate 84,122,309 of JAHRHZ010000144.1, forward strand.
TAATAGCCTTCACGCCAAGCTGCTGGACAACTGATAGAGGGGCCGTTCTGGAGATTAAAACCAGGCAGCTTAGGCCATTTGTAAAAAGACAAAAAAAGACTTACACGACCTTCAGTCTCTCCTTCTCTTTCTCCACATTCAGATTACTAACTCCCACCTCAGCCAGCACAATAACTAATCTGTGGGTGTTGGATGGTTTCCCTTTTTTTACCATTCATTTGTGGGATGTGGGCATTTACTGGCTGACCAGCATTTATTGCCAGTCCCTAGTTTCCCTTGAGAAGGTGGTGGTGAGCTGGCTTCTTGAACGACTGCAGTCCACCTGCTTGCACATGTTGACCCTGATCCGTAATTGACCAATCCTTTAAGATACATCTGGAACAGATAATGTAAGATTGGAACATGGAACTGGTCCTCAAATAAGCTTTCCATCCCTGCATTGAAAATCAGCACCGTTTCTCAGTTGTCTATATTATTTCCTTTCCCAGTGACTTATAATTCCCACACTATCACTGTTTTATTTAATATGTTTTTCCACCCTCAGTTACTTACACCCTCAGTTTGCCTGAAACAGCAAATCCAACCCCTTACCCTCATGTGACTATTTGACTTCAAAGTGCTTTCCTTGCTAATTTTCTACTCACTAAACTGTATAAATCTAAAACAGTTTCCTCTGCAGTAATCCTCAATAGCCAGTCCTAATTGAGTTCCAGGATGAATACACTATCCACAAAAACAATTCAGCAAGGTACAATTATGTGAATTCAGTTAATATTTTCCTTACTTACTGTGCAAAGGCTGTTAATAACTATCCAATTAAAAGATTAACATATTAGGATACGTTATTCCCTTCAAAGAAGTCTTTTACGATGCAGCATCACGGCTGAGCCTAACAAACTATCAGCTGAGGAGCATCACATTTTTCCCATTGGATTTTCCAATACATAGTTCCTTGAATGGCTTGACTCCCTGCTGGGGGAGAAACATCTCCTTTCTGGGAACCTACAGGAAGCTCTTCGCTCAAATCCTTATCCCAGCAATATCCAGCCTGGGTTTCTGACCTCTTGACAATGATATGATACCCCAGATGCACCGCCCAAGTAGCAAAAATCATCTCTTTGCAACATCTAATCAGTCTTAAATATTATTAGGGCAGTGATAGATTCTTGATCACCAAGGAGATGCAAGATTATCAGGGATATGCAGAAATGCAAATTTGAGGTTAAAATCAGATCTTATTGAATGGCAGTGTCGGCTCGAAGGGCTGAGTAGCCTACACTTGAGTGTATGGTTATGTGCTGTCCCCTGTTGAAGATGCAGACTTAAATGGAATCAATGGTGGATGCTGTAGATGGATGTCTTCTTGAACAAGGGCTGGGACATGCTTGGTTGAGGCTTCTCGGGGATTTGGTTTTGTATTCATAAGATCATAAGAAATCGGAACAGGAACAGGCCATTCGGTTCCTTAAGCCTGCTCCACCATTCAATAGGATTATGGCTGACCCAACTTTCCTAATATCCACTTTCCTGTTTCTTCCACAAGACCCTTGGTTCCCCTAGTGATCAAGCCTTAAGTATGCATGAAACTCTTCCCCCATAGCTCTCTGTGGCAAGGAATTCCAAAGACTCACAACCTTCTGAGAGGTGAAATTTCTCCTCTTCTCAGTCTTAAAGTGGAACCCTTAAAGTTTGTGACTAAATTGTCTGGTCCTAGAATCTTCCACGAGGGGAAACATCCTCTTGGCATTCACCCTCTCAAGCCCCTTAAGAATCCAGTATGTTTCAATGAGATTACCTATCATTCATCTAAACTCCAGTGAGTAGAATTTGAACCTGTTTAGCCTTTGCTCATTAGACAATCCTTCCATTACAGGGATCATTCCAGTAAATATTCTCTGAACTGCCTCCAAAGAAATGATATCTTCCCTGAAATAAGGGGAACAAGACATTTTATTCATTCACGGGATGATGGTGTTAATGGCAAGGCCAACTTTTATTGTCCTTCCCTAACTGCTTAGAAGGCAGTTAAGAGTCAAACACATTACTGTGTGTTTGAACTCACATGTAGACCAGACCAGGTAAGGATGAAAGTTTCCTATCCTAAAGGACATTTGTGCACCAGATGGGTTTTTAATTTAAAGATGCAACAATGGATTCATTGTCATCATTAGACTCTTGAATCCATATTTTTTGAATGTTTGAAGTAAATTCTATCATGGCAGGATTTGAACCTGGGTCTAACTAGTACTAACTGGTAGAGTTGACAAGGGGAAGCCAGTCGATGTAGTATATTTGGACTTTCAGAAAGCGTTTGACAAAATCCCACATAAAAGGTCAATGTGCATGGTTAAAGAACAAGGGATTGAGGAAAGTATATTGAGATGGACAGGAAACTGGTTAGCAGAGAGGAAACAAAGACTAGGGATTAAAGGGTCCTTTTCAAATTGGCAGGCAGTAACTAGTGGGGTGCACAGGGACCAGTGCTGGGGCCCCAGCTATTTACAATATATATTAATAATTTCGATGAGGGAACAAAATGTAACATTTCCAAGTTTGCAGATGATACCAAGTTGGGTGGGAGGGTGAACTGTGAAGAGGATACAGGGATCGTTCAGCAAGGTCTGGACAGGTTGGGTGAGTGGGTAAATCAATGGCAGATGCAGTATAATTTGTATAAATGTGAGGTTACTCACTTTGGAAGCAAAAACAAGAAGGCAGATTACTGTATGGCTGTAAATTTGGAGAAGGGAGTGTGCAGTGGGACCTGGGTGTCCTTGTGCACCAGTCACTGACAGTAAGCATGCAGATGCAGCAAGCGGTAAAGAAGGCAAATGGTATATTGGCCTTCATTGCGAGCAATGTCGCATACAGGAGCAGGGATATGTTGTTGCAGTTATATAGGACCTTGGTGAGACCACACCTCGAATATTGTTTGCAGTTTTGGTCTCCTTTTCTGAGGAAGGATGCTCTTGCTCTTGAGGGACTGCAGCAAAGGTTTCCTAGGCTGATTCTGGGGATGTCGGGTCTGACGTATGAGGAGAGATTGATTAGGTTGGGATTGTTTTTACTAGATTTCAGATGAATGAGGGGGGGAATCTCATAGAGACTTATAAACTTCTAACAGGCTTGGACAGGGTAGATGCAGGGAGGATGTTCCCAATGGAGGGTGTGTCCAGAACCAGGGGTCACAGAATGAGGATTCAGGGTAGACCATTTAGAATGGAGATGAGGATGAGGAGATATTTCTTCACCCAAAGAGTGTTGAGCCTGTGGAGTTCATTACCCCAGGAAGCAGTTGATGCCAAAACATTGAATGTATTCAAGAGGTGACCAGATATAGTGCTTAGGGCGACTGGGATCAAAGGTTATGGGGAGAAAGCGGGATTAGGCTATTGAGTTGAATGATCAGCCATGATCATGAAGAATGGTGGAGCAGGCTCAAAGGACCAAATGGCCCCCTCCTGCTCCTGTCTTCTATATTTCTATGTTTCTGTGTTCTGAATTAATAGGCCAGTGACAATACAACTAGACTGTCACCTCCCCACTAACTACTCACAGTGCTCCAGATGTGATCTGACCAACACCTTGTACTGTTGTGGAGACTATGAGGCTAAAATTGGACTTTATGGACACTTAAAGGGTGTTAGTAAATCGACTGTCGGATATATAGCCCATCTGATTATATTTTCAATTGCCTTCAACTCAGTATGTGAAATGAAAGAAAGTTGTGGGATGGGCAAGCACAATTTTCATTTTGTGCTGATCAAACGAACATGTACCTTGCCTCTACTGAGGTCTTGGTGAATTTGTGCCAAATTATGTCACTCAATTGAAATGCCTCTGAATCTAGTGGATCTATTTAAAATAAGTAGAATGATGTTTTTGACAGTGAAATGGGAAATATACATGTTATCCCTGGTCGTCTATTACCTGTATATTTCTAAACAAAGTATCCCAGTATTCTATTGCTGTGGTGAATACGTAAACTGCTCTTTTTAGCTTTATTTTTGATAAATTCATGGGATATGGTTGTAGCTGGCTTGGCTATCATTTATTGCTCCTCCCTAATTGCCCAAGGCCAGTCAAAAGTCAACCATATTGCTGTGGATCTGAAATCATATGTAGGCCAGATCAGGTAAGAATGGCAGATGTCCTTCCTTAAAGCGCATTGGTGAACTATTGGAGTTTTTAATGACAATCAGCAATGTTTGCATCAGGAAGAATCTTCTCTGCACTTGAACAAAGTGAGCATCAGTCATAAATTTGGAAAAATCAGCTAAGTTGCCCTGTGAAGCCAGTCTTGACATCAGGACCACAAAACCCCTTTTTCCAATTGAATTCATTTCCCCAGCTTGGGCTTCTGGATTACAAACCTAGAGGCAGTGCCACCACGGTCCTGTAGAAAGGATATACACTGGTCTCATTGCAAGGGGGAGGACAAAGTATTGTCATATCAGTATTTAGCTTGTAAAGTTTAAATCTTCTGTGCCTTTGAGACTACAGTGCAAATGTCTAAAATAACAGCACTGGTATTTTTCTTCATAATTTTACTTCAAGCTACTCTCCCAGTTGCTTATCTACATTCAAGAGCTTTCGAATTGTAAATGTGGCTGTTCTCAGAGATGGCCAAATTATCCCTTTATTCAAATCATGTTTTAAGATAAATTATTTTATTCAGCAGGGTATTTTTAATGTTTGGTCCTCTTAAATGGATACTCCGGATAAGGAATTTCAAATGTTGGGAATTTTCTTAGGACTTAACACAAGTGCACTCCATCTGAAAGAAGAAAAGTCCCTGTAGAATTGACAAGGTTAATGCAAGTGATACTTTTTTTCCTTTGCTCTCTATTCAACTGATATCTGCTGGAAAAAAATCATTGGCATATATTCCTGATAATATATCTGTGCTGACTCAATGCAGTAAAGCTGCATAAGAGGCTTATTTGCAAACCAACAAAATAAACTAATCCGTGAGTGTGTTTTCATAATGACATGCTTACTTTAAAAAAAATATCATTTATACATCTTTATTTAAGGTCAAACCATGTCAAAAGGAGGAGTTGAAAGTAGAATGCCTCAGAGAAGAAAACAGTCGAAGTATATTTTGTAAAGCACTAGCTGCCTGAAGGGATTATTGCAAGTATATTTATAATAGAGTACATTAATCACTGAGCTTTAGCTGTTCAGTTTTACTGCCTTGCTTAAGCTTTATAAATACCGGCATACATCAACACAACAGAAAAGGGAATTGAGCTTTTTTCTTAAGGTGTTATTACTTCTACTGAATGTATAGTTTGCTACTCCTGCAATTCTGTAGAGTGTTTTAATATTAATACTTTTCAATGCTATTAAAATTGAAGCTTTGTTGCTGAATATTATTGGGTCGAATTTTTTCAACAGATATAGTTGTGTGAAAATAGAAATGATTTGGCTCTTTAAGTTTTTCAGTAGTGTCTTTATCTTGGGAGCTACAATTAATTGAGTCAACTCTGTCTCAACTGCCATTGCGATCACTCATGCAGTTAAGATTTGTTACTTAACGTGGAGTTATGTCTCACCAATACACTATTTCACAGACCAGGTTGCTAATTTCAGTCAAATTAGTGGTGCCTGACAGAAATGCTTCCTTACAGAAAGACCAGACAAAATAAAGAATACTACTCTGAAGGGTGCACAGGAGCAGAGACCTTTGTGCATATGCGCCTAAGACATCAAAAGTAGCAAGAGAGCTAAAGAGAGCATTTAATAAAGTATACATAAGTTTCTTGGCATCGTGAATAAGAGCATAGGATACAAAGCAGAGAAGATATTCTGAACTTATATAGGTCAATAATTCAAAATCAACTGGAGCATTGCACATAGTTCTTTGCTCTTTAGAAAGGCTGTGAATGCTTTGGAGACAGTACAGAAAAGATTCACAAAAATGATTCCAATCATGACAAACTTTATTATGAGCATAGACTGGCGATTGTTTTCCTTGGAGAGTAGAAGGCTAAGAGGAGGTCTGATGGAAGTTTTGAAAATCATGAGGGGTCTATGTTCAGTAGATTGGGAGAAACTATTCAACATATAGGAAGATCGAGAACGAGAGGTTAGTTTTAAAATGTTTTGCAAAAGGACCAAATGAGAGGTGAGAAAAATCTTTTTCACTCAGCGAGTAATTCCAGTAGGGAATGCACTACCTGGAGATGTGGTGGGAACAGATTCAACTGGGGCTTCCAAGAGGGCATGAAATGATTATTTGAATCAAAACAATGTGAAGAATTATGGATAAAATACAGTAAGATGATTATGATGCTAATTATGATGCACAGAGAACCAGTGCAGACTTGATAAGCAGAATGGTCTTCCTCTGCTCCATAACAATTCTGTGATTCATTGATTCAATGACCCATTCCGACCACTTACTGAGGTGTCAGCCTAAACCGCAGTTGCTGAGACATCTTCTGAATCGTCTACTTACCTGTTCTGGCTGGGAAGTCTACTTTCAGTGAGACCTGAGATTTAAAACACCCAAGGCCTGAAGTTTGGTCCGGTCAGTGCGTTGGCTTACTCTTCCTCTTCTCACCTAAACAAAGTCCATTCTGTCTAGAGTTGTGACCTCGGTCTTTCTTAGGTCATTTGGACAAAGATGAGTCTAGTCATAGCTTGCCAACTGCTCTCAACCCTGAGAATATTTGCTTAAAGAACAACTGGGAAGACAATGGAAAATCTTTAACAATGTTCGTAGAAGATGTTCTCCTAAGGCCTAATGTTACCCTACTCCCTCAAAACATAGTTGTTCTCAAAAATTACAGGTCATAATTAGCTTGTTACTGGTATTGAGGTTCAATGGCATTTAAGACATTCATATGGCCCTCTGCTAGCTGCTATTTAAGATCTGCTTAAACCATTTGTAATTAATAGGTTAACAAATGTATTGAAATAATGACCAGGAATGTTATACGTTTGAGTTTAATCTTTATTGTTTTACTGGCAACAATTATTTCCAGTCTTGCATTCTTGCTCAAGTGATTTTTTTTTAAAGAAATGTTTTTAGCAGTTGACTTCTATAACCTGACAGTCCCCCAATTAACAAATATGAATACTTAATATTCTATTGCATAATTTGATCCATGACAAGAAACCTATGAAGTAAACATTTCACACAAAAAATGTTTTCAAAATACACTGTAGATGAAATTTAGCCACTGTCTGATAACATTAATACATAAAAAGCTGAAAGAAGTGCATATTAGTTCCTAGATACAACATAATTAATGGCGTGAGAAGTGATTTTATACATTGGATGAATTTATGTGTTTACTTGGAATTAGTTTTAAACTAATAATGCTAGCAAAACCCATTGCATCATATGAACTAATGATGTTGTCTTTCCAAACATTTATTGTAAAGATGTTTCTCTTCCTAATGCAATTTGTATTCATTGACTGTTAACAACGTCTACTTGTACAAACAAAGAGAACAGGACACAAATCTTTTAGATTTCATCCTTCTTCTAATTTACTTACAGTTACTCCATTTATTTTCAGGTGGAACTGCCTCAAGGCAGAAAGGATTTCTTGGATGTATTCGTTCTTTAAGGTTAAATGGAGTCACCCTTGATCTTGAGGAAAGAGCCAAAATTACACCTGGTGTGAAGCCAGGATGCCTGGGACACTGTAGCAGTTATGGTAACTTGTGTCACAATGGAGGAAGATGTATAGAGAAGTACAATGGTTATTCATGCAACTGCAGTCACTCTGCTTATGATGGACCATTCTGTAAGAAAGGTGAGCAAATATGTTTCAGAGGTAGTAGGAACTGCAGGTGCTGGAGAATCTGAGATAACAAGGTGTAGAGCTGGATGAACACAGCAGGCCAAGCAGCATCAGAGGAGCAGGAAAGCTGACGTTTCGGGCCTAGAAACTAAGTCTGAGTCCGAAACATCAGCTTTCCTGCTCATCTGATGCTGCTCGGCCTGCTGTATTCATCCAGATCTACACCTTGTTATCTGAGCAAATATGTCTTGTTTTTTCCTCATTCAAGTAAAAGAATGGGATCACCTCTCTTTCAATAGGCATATCCTGAATTCCAGCAAACATTGTTTCCAAATTAAAGCAACTGTTATATCAAAATGTCATGTTTCATATTACAACTGAGGTTTGAGGCACGTATTGCTCCATTTTATCCCATTTCTCAACTAGTCACATCATAAAGTTAAATACTTTACCGAATTACTACTATGGCTACTTAAGTACTTAATTTACATTAGCTTTAGAATTTAAAATAAAACACAGCTTTATTTAATAGGCAACAAAATTATTAATCTGCTGTGAAGACAGGACTTTTTTGGTAAATACATAAAACTGATAAGTAAATGACCATGCCCTGAAAGTATGATTCACACTTATCAATAACATCCTGTTCTATCTTTCTGCCTTTGGGTCTATTTTTGGTGTATCAAATTAAAATTGAGATTACGGATGAAAAGTCATCCAGACTCTTTACTGGGCTTCTGTTCCTCAATCTATGAATTTCCTGTATTAACCATACCCAGGAGATCCAGTAAATCTGGATTTGTTACCAGGAAAGTCTAACTAATTTTCAATTACGGTATCTTCTGACTTCTTCCAATTCATCCAATCTATCATACTCATAGCTATTATGACCAGCAGGGCTTTTTCACAGGTATAAAATTTTGTCTGGCCGTAATTAGACACTGGATGAGGTTTATTAGATTAGTGTTTCATTAATTTTGATAGATTATGTTTCAACTTCTTTATCTCCCTCACCCTTACACTCCCCCAACACACACACACACACACAGACATATACAGCTATCTGTTGGAGTAGAGTATTCAATATATGAATGTACAGAAGCTAATAGAAAGAACATGCTGAAAGGACAGCACCCTTTGCAGCACTCCCTGCCCTCCAAAATGACAACCACAGCTACCTGTGGTTGATAATGTACTTTGAGTTACTCTACTTTCCAAAAGTCACAGCTTTGAGGATGGTGTTCAGTTAATTCTCAGCATTTTGTAACTAGATCAAGAAACATGTTGAGAACGTAGGTTTTAAAATCCTTACTGGATTTTGAAAGAGAATGATCAGTTCAACGGATATTAATGGAAACTATGCTCAAAAATAAAAGCTTATTAGATACATCTGAGATCCTCTTCAGTTTATCAAATCTTGATTTTCTGAATAATAACAGATTTTGCTGAAATTGAATGCCACATGTTGGATCTCCTCAAAAATTTCATGGCTGTATTTTTAAAATTTATTGCTTTTCAAAAGTTAACTGACTGAAAATGCTGTTTTAAACACAAGACTTTCTGTGCATAATTAATCCCTGTCAAATAAATTAGAATTAAGTATCAATGTTAAGCAGGTTAGTAATCTCAGCTAAACTGAAAATTTTAAAAGATGTTGGTGAGTAGCATAGTGTCACAGCATAGTTACCAAACCCATGAATTCCAAATCAGCAAATGAAAATATTTGCTTACTTTCAACTTGAAGGTTGAAGAGACAATTTTTTAAAACATAAAATGTTTTCCAATTTTCTGAGTTAAGTGTCTAAAAATAAATCATGCGTCTGTGATACCTTTTTTGCGCCTAATATAACTATTTTAATGGGGATATCTAATGTTGACTCTGTCACTCTATAAATGCAGGAAAATTGGATCGGTATTGTTTGGTGTTTGTTGGTCGGCATAGACATGGTGGGCCGAAGGGCCTGTTTCTATGCTGTTAAACTCTATGACTGTATTACTTTGTGGAGTGCAAGCGCGACTACAGTCATGAAATTGCCATTGAATGAACATAGTGCCTCTTGATGATGTGTCCAACCAAGATTAAACAACTTGTGACTAGATAGAACTGACTATTTCATGGGTCACCACACAATTTGAAGTAGAATACTTACCCTTCTGATTCATCCCCACGCATCACACGCACGCACACCTCGCAATGTTTTAAAAAACAAACTTTTTTCCCTGCAGAGATTATTTTTGGAAAACAAAATCACTTTGTCCAATAATGGTTCGTTCTTGAAGGAAAAAAAATGAAATATTTCAAGATGACATTCAATCAGCATCCTGGGCACACGGAAGAATAGAAGCAAGAGTAGGCAATTCAGCCCTTCATCTACTCTGCCATTTAATATGATCATGGCTGATTTCATCTCGGCCTCGCACTTTACTACTACTCTCCATAACCCTTCAAGCCACTATTAATTTAAAAATCTGTCTCGTTCTTGAAGTTACTCAGTGGCCTGGCATCCACCAGTCTCTGAGGCAGTGAATTCCACAGATTCATGACCCTTTGAAAGGAGTAATTTCTCGTCATTTCTGTTTTACACCTGCTACCCCTTATTCCAAAACTAACTAGGGTGGCATGGTGGCTCAGTGGTTAGCACTGCTGCCTCACAGCACTAGGGACCTAGGTTCAATTCCAGCCTTGGGTGACTGTCTGTGTGGGTTTCCTCTGGGTGCTCTGGTTTCCTCCCACAATCCAAAGATGTGCAGGTTAGGTGGATTGGCCATGCTAAATTGCCTGTAGTGTTCCAGGATGTGTAGATTAGGTGGGTTACAAGGGAATGGGTGTGGTTGGGATACTCCAAGGTTTGGTGTGGACTTGTTGGGCCGAAGGGCCTGTTTCCACACTGTAGGGATTCTAATCAAAAGACCTTTCATTCTAAATTACCCAAAGGAGGAAACATCCTCTCTACATCTACTTGTCAATCCCTTTTAGCAAATTATATACCTCAGTTAAACCTCCTATAATTCTTCTAAACACAAGAGAGTATTGGCCTAAACTATTCAATCTCTTTCCATAAGGGAAACCCCTTATCTCCTGAATCAATCTACTGAACCTTCTCTGAACTGCTTCCAAAGCAACTACATCACCCGTCAGTTAAATGGGCCAAATTTTTATGCAGTACCCCATGTATGGTCTCATTAATGCCTTGTACAACGCTTCCCTAATTTTATACTCTATTCAGTTTGCAATAAATTCCAAAATTCAATTTGTCTTCCTTACTATCTGTTGTACTCACATGTAAGTCTTTCTGTGATTTTATGCACAAGATCACCCAGATCTCTCTGCACTGAAACATTCTGAAGTTTCTCTACATTTAGAAAATAAGTTGCGTCTCCATTCCTCCAACCAAAATAGATAACCTCACATTTATCGGCAATGAATTCCATCCGCCAAATTTTGCCCCGTTCGCTTAGCCTATCCATGTCCACTTGTAAATGTCTTATTTCTTCAAAGTAACTTACTTTCCACCTGTTTTAGTATCATCTGCAAGTTTGGCTATAGAACTTTCTATTACTGCATATAAGTAATTAAAATAGATTGTGAATAGTTGGGGCCTAAAGACAGAGTCATGTGGCACCCCATTAGTTTCATCTTGCCAACCAGCTGGGAGGTGATGGCCTGGTGGTATTATCACTGGACTGTCAAACCAGAGACCCAAATAATGGTCTGGGGACCTGGGTTCAACTCCTGCCGTGGCAGGTGGTGGAATTTGAATTCAATAAACTGAATTAAGAATCCAATGATTCCATTGTCAATTGTCAGGAAAAACTCATCTGGTTCACTAATGTCCTTTAGGGAAGGAAACTGCCAACCTAACCTGGTCTGGTCTATATGGGACTCCAAACCCAACAGCAATGTGGTTGACTCTTAACTGCCCTCTGGGCAAGTAGTGATGGGTGATAAATGCTGCCTGGCCAGTGATGCACTCATCCCATGAATGAATAAAGGAAAAAAGAAAACCAGGAAAAGACCCATTTATCCCAACTCTCTGCTTTCTGTTAGTTAGCCAATCTTGTATTGAAGCAAATCAGTTAGCTGTAACTCCATGTGATCTTACCTTGCATATTAACCTTTCATGCAAAACCTTGACAAATGTAAGTCCAGATACAGTACTTCTACAAAATTCCCATTATCCACCTTGCTTGTTGCATCTTCATAGAACTCTAACAAATTTGTTAAACATTTGTTTGCCCTCCTGTTATTACTTCCTTAATAATAGGTTCTAACAATTTCCAGATGATGCATGTTAAACTGGTTTATAGTTTCCACTTTCTGCCTCCCTTTTTAAGTAATCATATTAGCATTTTTCCAATCCTTTTCCCAGATCTAAGAAATTTTGGAACATTATAGTCATTGGATCCACTATCTCTGCTGCCACTTCCTTTAAGACCTTAGATAGGTTATCAGGCCCTGAGGACTTGTTTGCCTTCAATCCCAATAGTCTATTCAGTACTTTTTCCCGAATGATGATTGTTCTAAGTTCAACCCTTTCTATAATCTCTGTATTTCCGGTTAATGTTGGAATGGTGCTACTGTCCTCCACCATGAAAACTGAAGCAAAATATTTAGCAATATGTGGTCAGATGTCACTAAACACAGGCATTTGGAGCCAGGACCCTAATTTGTAGTGAGAATTCAGAAACGTTTCTGCAGAATAACTATGTGAATAGCTTACACTGGACCTTCTAAAGGTTTTTCACAAAAAGGCAAATAATAATGTGGGTAGCATCTCTCTCAGCGGGCTGTTCCTCAACTGTACTCCAAACAATGTCCAAAACAAAATTGTAACAAGGCAATAAGTCTTAATGTCCTTTATTTAAAATAAAACAAGTTCAGACAAACAAACACGCCTCAGTCCATTATCTTTTAATATGAATCCTTAAAAACAAGTAATGAACCATCTTCAGTATATGCAACAAACTACTTCAAGGGCTCTGTTCTGCTACCCTGATGCACATTGTAGGGTATGATCTGCCTGCATAGAACACAAAATAACACTTATCATTGTATCTCAGTACGTGAGACAGCAATGAATGAATCGATCAATCGGTTAAGGATGGCAATATATGCTGGGTTAACCTTTATGCTAGCAACCTGCAAATAAAAATAAATATGAAATCCAGGTGTCCAGGTTCTCTGTCATTTGAAGAAATCGATCATCACAAAAGCCATGCTTCTGGAGTGCAATAACATTTGTTGAAACTTTCTTTCCTAGCTGCTTGTCATTTGTTTGGTTCTTTTTGACCATGTGTCAGATTTTCCATTAGCCTTCCAGCTGCCTCGATTTGTCTTGGTCTTGGGGGCTTTTATTCAATGGTGATATTTAGCACCTGGTAAACACAATCAATTAAACCACATAGGGCTTGAAGATGTTTTGCTGAAAGACTCCAATACAGTCAAGTTGAATAAAACAGTGAAAATTGTAAGTCACGATGGGTGTTTGGCAAGTGGCCGTTCTAATGTGTTGGTTGCAGCATGAATCTCTGGTAATTTTAAATGATGAACCTCAATTGCATTTGAAACACTTCCTGGCCTCAAAGACATAAAGAAATTGGAAAGTTGCTGTCCACAGGCGAAGGTAGAGTAGTTTATGGACTTTTCTGTGGAGGATGGAAACTGGTTTGCAAGGATGGGACATATATGAACAGTGCCGGACAGTGAATAAGTAATTCTATTAAGAATTATTTATTAGAAACCTTGACCAGACATAGTCAACCTGTCTCATTTAACCCTGTGAGTTAACTGTCAATGAACATTAGCGAGTGAATTCCCTATGACAATGCTTCAACAAAACCGAGTCCTTTAACCAACTATGAGGCAGTACCCTGACACAGTGGTCAGTACTGCTATCCCACACCACCAGGGATTCGACTTTGATTCCAACCTTGGGTGACAGTCTGTGTGGAGTTTGCATGCTCTCCCCGTGTCTGCGTGGGTTTCGGCCAGGTGCTCTGGTTTCCTCCCACAGTCCAAAGATGTCTATGAATGGCAAGGGTCTTTTCCCTAGGGTGGGGATTTCAAGATGAGGGGGCATATTTTTAAGATGAGAGGAGAGAGATGTAAAAAAGGACCGGGGGGGGGCATTTTTTTTTACACTGTTCACGTGTGGATTGAACTTCCAAAGGTATGGTGGATGCGGGTATCACTACAACATTTAAAAGGCATTTAGATACATGAAAAATCTAGTACATGAATAAGAAGTGTTTGCAGGGATATGGGCCAAGCGCAGGCAGGTGGGACTAGTTTAGTTCGGGATGGTTGTCGGCATGGGCTGGTTGGACCGAAGGGTCTGTTTCCATGCTGTATAATGCTATGACTCTATAACTATGACTCTATGTGCAGGTTAGGTGGATTGGCCATGTTATATAATCCCTTAGTGTCCAGGGATGCGCAGGCAGTTGTGTTAACTTAGGTAAGTACAGGGTTACAGGGATAGGGACTGGATGTGGATGGGATGATCTTCAGACTGTCAATGCAGACTCGATGGAGTCTATGATTCCAACAAATCAGCACTCTCCTCTCATACAGCAATTTTTTTTGCCCTTAATTTGCCAGTTGTCCTGATGAGTACAAGACTAAGTTCTTTGAGAAAATGCAACATTTTTTCATTCATTCTAAAATACTGTGCTACCAAATGACTAATTATTTAATTTTGGAATGGTGGGAGAAGGAAGACAAGTAGCTAGACAGCATCAGGTGGCGTGTCCATCTTTGTCCACTAGACCTGATGTATACAGCATCTTCAACATAATGAAACATGCAAAGGCGCTTCACAGATAAAACAGAATGTGTCGCTGTGCCACATAAGGTATTATTTGGCCAAATTTACGCAGAGTCTAAGAGACTCAGTGGACATTTAAAAACAGAAGGAGGGCCCAAGTCAAGGACTTTAACCACCATTCCTGCATTTACAATTTGTTCTGGCATTGGAAAATGTTAGGGCTTGTTGCGTTGTTGATGTGTCCAGCTCCATTGCCCAATTAGGCATTTAGTAGCACCTCCACAGTTTTGCTTTCATAGTGCGACGTCAGATTCTTAAGGACTCATGTTCCTGGACCTTCAAGAAATCATGAACCATCACCAGGATCTGGGAACCTTTTAAAATGTAGCATTTAAATAATGACGGTTGGGCGCAGGATACTATCCTGAGGAACTTGTGCAGTGATTCACTAGTGTTGAGATGATTGACGTCCAAAAACCATCTACCTTTGTGCTAATGTGACTCCAATCAGCAGAGATTTCCCCCCATTCCCATAACTCTAGTTTTCCTTGGACTCCTTGATGCCACACTCAGTCAAATGATGCTTCAACGTCAAGGGTAGTCACTCTTACTCCCCCATGGCTTTAAGGTTTTCTGCTTGAACCAGGAGGTGAGGAGCTGAATGGCCCTGCAGAACCCAAATTGAGTGTCACTGTGCAGATCATTACTGAGCAACAGCCGCTTGATAACACCGTCAATGACTCTTTCCATCACTTTACTTTTGATTGACAATAGACTCGTGGTATGGCAATTGACCAGGTTGGATTTGCCTGGCTTTTTTTTCAATATACAGAATGCACCTGGTTACTTTTCCACATTGCTGAGCACTGTTGTAATATTCCAGTGCTGGCTCCTGTGTGACAGAAATAGAAAATTTACTCCAAATGAGTGTGAATTTCTGGAGAAAGTGTGCAGTGTACCAGAAGAAAAAAATAAGTGTATATTTACGTTGGTGTTAGATTTATTCATGAGGTGACTTTGTTCCAAAAAAATACTGCTCTGAAGCTAAATAATAGAATAACCAAAGCAACTGTATTCTGCTTTTTCAAAACCTACAAACAAATCCATTTAAATTCACACAGCAGCATATTATTTTCATCAACAGATTCTCAGTTAAAGCTGATGTTGCATTAACAGTTAGTTAAGTATTACATTGCATGAACAAATGCTACAACAAGCATCAATTAACAATAATATAAATATTTATTGTCACTGAAATGATAGCGCCTCTGGCTAATGACAATGCTTTCTAATATTTTCTTTTCGCTAGCTTCATTTGAACTTCTAAGATACAAAGCAACAAAGTGCATTTATATTACATGTATCTTTTATCATTAATTATAATTTTACACACATTGGGATGGAAAACATAATGCTTCAAGGTTGCTTTAGGCAATTTTCTTCACACAGCCTCCATGAATCCATCAGGTCCCAGTCCTTTTTAACAGCAAGGGCCACATCTGAGGAAATACATTTAAAATTTCCGAACTTAAGAGGGAAATTGGATATATGTTCTCCAAAGTGATGTGCACTATAATTTATTTAAATTGCTTTGCTTCCTATCATCCTTCACTATAATTTAAAGATATATATGGAAGCTGGTTGTAAATTTGCAAGCATGAAGTTGTTTCAGTCAAGATTCCCACTGTCCCTGTACAATCTGGTGAACTGAAAAGTCTGCATGAAGTTTTCAGTTCTAAAAATACTTTTCTGTTGGTTAAACAATGATGAAAGAATAAAACCGAGGAGACAAATAATGTCATACATTGTGCAATGTTGTGTGGTTACAGTGGAACACATATTCCTGTGTTCATTAACCTTTTTCACAGAGTAACTTGTTATAATTAATGTTATAATGAAGTCAGCTAGTGAAGGAAAACAGGTCTAAACCACAGAGGTTACTCTATTTAAAATAAGCACAATAAACAACACACATTTATATTTACTTATTTTAGTTTTAATTAGACTGATAGATGTTTACAAGACAGAAAACAGCCATTCAGCCCGCCATGCTGGTCAACAGAGATCTGATTACACTAATTTGATTTTCCAGCCTTTAGGCCATAGTCCTTGAGGCTATGGAAACACACTTGAATTTCTAAATACTGCTTAAATGTACAAGAGTTGTTGACTTGCTGCCTATTTTTGATACATGTTCTCGAAAGTGATGTTCACTATCATTTATTTAAATTACATTGCTTCCTATCGTCCTTCACCTTAATTTCTGTTTCAGGCAGTAAATTCCAAACTTCCACCATTCTCTGGGTGGTAAAAGTTTTCCTCAACACTCCTCTTGGCCTTCGACATTGTATATTAAATCTATGCCTCCTCGTTATTGACCCCTGTACAAATGGGAAAAGTGCTTGCCGAAAAATCCAAAAGTCCCTCATGATCTTATTCTCTTCTGTCAAGTACCACCAGAAGCTTTGCAGCCACAAGGAAAACAACCATAGCTTATACCATCTTTCCTCACAGTTCTGACCCCCCAGACCTCCTGCTCAATCTCTTATATACCATCTCTAGTGTAATCACATCATTCCTACAGTGTGGTAAACAGAATTGCATGCAGTACTGCAATGGTGACCTAACCAGCATTTTATACAGTACTGGCATCACCTCCCTGCTCTTGTATTCTCTGCCTTGGCCAATATAGAAATGTTGATCACCTTCTTGATCACCTTACCTACCTATCCTGCTCCCTTCAGAGATCTGTGGATATGCACGCTTATATCCCTCTGATTATCATTACTTTCTAGGGTTCTACTCTTCATAGCCCTTGCAAATGTATAAGCCCACCCCAAGTACATTTTCTCACAATTTTCCATATTGAATTCCGTTTGCTTCTGCTCTGACCACTTGACCAGTCCTTTGATATCTTCCTGATGTTGACACCTATACTCATTACTATTTATCACGCTACCAATTTTCATGTCACCTATCAACATTTTGATCATTCCCCCGACAGTTGAATCAAAATTATTAATGTACACCACAATCAACATTGGTCCCAGCACCGAGCCCTGTGGAACCCCACTGGAAACCTACCACTAGCTACAGAAACATCCCCCTACTGCTTCTGCTTCCTGCCTCTCAGCCAATGTTGGATCCAGTGTGCCATTTTGCATCGGATCCCATTTCATGACCAGTCTGTCACACAGAACCTTATCAATAGCTTTCTCAAATCGTTACACAAATGCAGTGCCCCCATCAACTCTCCCAGTTTCCTCCTCAAAAAATTCAATCCAATTTGTAAAACAGCACCTTCCGTTGACAATTCTATGTTGGCTCTCCCTGATTAATCTGCAGCTCATCAAGTACAGATATATTCTGTCCCTCAGAATTCTTTCTAGTTACATCCCAACCACTGAGTTTAGAATGGCTGCCCTGTATTTTCCTGAGCTGTCCCTTCCTCTCTTTTTCTTTTGATAATGTGACAATGTTAAAAATATTTTCTAGTCCTCTGGCATCTCACCTGTGGCCAGAGAGGATTTGAAAATTACTCCCAGGGCAGTGCTGTCTCCTCCCTTGCCTCGTTTAATAGTCTGAGATACATCTCATCTGGGCCTACAGATTTATTTGCCTTTAAGTCTGCTAAAGCTGTTAGTTCTCATCTCTCTCACTGTTAATTTCTTGCAATATTTCACAATCCTTTTCCCTCGCGTCTATCCCTTCATTTTCTTTTTCTACTGTGAAGACCAATACAAAATATTCACTGACATCTGTGCCCATGCGTTCGGGGTCTATGTACACATTACCTCTGTGGTCCCTAACGGCCCCTATTATTTCCTTAATTATTGTCTTAATTATTATATAACAATAAATGTCTTTTGTGTTTTCCTCATTTCGACCTATCTCATGCGCTTGCTTTGCTTTCCTGTGTTCCTTTTCTCAGTTCCCCCTGCATTTTTCTACTCCTCCAGGGACCCTGCCAAACCGAACACTCAGTATCTGCCTAAAGGTTTTCTTTCCTAATTAATCCTAATCTTTGACAGGCAATATTTTCCGTCCTTGACCCAACTATTTGTCTTTGTGAGAACATGTTTGCCCTTTACTCTTGCTATGTCCTTCTTTAATTCCCCCCAAAGCCTCTGTTGCAGTTTCTTTTTGCAGAGAGCTACTCCTGGTTCACTTGGGTCAAATCAAAGATTAATTGGCAAAATTTGCCTTTCGCAGTTTAGAACTTTTATCCTTGAGCCATCCTTATGCTTTACCATAACTGTCGTAAAGCTAACTGAGTTTTGGTCAGTATTTCTAAAATGCTTTATCATTGATGTGTTTAAACCTGCCTGAGCTTATTTCTGAATATTAGGTCCAGAACTGCTTTCTCCCTTGTTGAGTTTTCTGCACACTGGCTAAAAAAAAGGCTTCTCCCTAGTTGCAATTTAAGAATTTTGTTAACTTCTTACATTGTAAACCAAAAGCTAGTTAAAATGTCCAACTGTGACTGCTTTACTATTCTCATACTTTTCTGAAATTTGATTACATATTTGATCCTCTAACACTCCAGTGTTTTTTACTTCTACCTATACGGCCCCATTTGATGATCTTCTCAAATATCGTTCCTTCTCATTGTTATAACCGATTCCTCGATCCTCTCTTCTTCAATTTCCCACTCTATTTCGTCTGAATACACCATTACCAGGACTGTTGAGCTACCAATCCTGCTCATTTTTCAGCAGAGACTCGATCACAGTGATGATATCATACTTCCCACATGACTATCCATGCTCTCAGCTCATCTATCTTAATCCTCAAGTTCCTTTCATGAAAATATATTCCAAATGGCCTTGCTAAACGCACTGCATTCTTATCTACCTTATATTTCCTCTGACTTCCAGACTCACTCACCCCCATTTTAACTTCTGGTTCCACTTCAGCTTTCCTCTTCTCTAAACAACTGGCCCGGATCCCATCCCCACTAAGCCAATTTAGTTGAAACGCATCCGAACAGTGTGAGCAAGCCGCCCTCAGAGGAGACAGATAACAATGTGTAGAGCTGGATGAACACAGCTGGCCAAGCAACATCAGAGGAGCAGGAAAGTTGACGTTTCGGGTCTGGACCCTTCTTTCCAGAACCAAAACCTTAGCTTTCCTGCTCCTCTGACGCTGCTTGGCCAGCTGTGTTCATCCAGCTCTACACCTTGTTATCTCAGATTCTCCAGCATCGGCAATTCCTACTATCTCTGAATCAATTTTAACCCCAGCCTGAGAGGATGCTGTTTCTGTTTCTGTTTAGACGTAACCTCAGTGATGCTAGCTGTTTATTATAATTTCAAGAATATACTTTGTTCATAAAAAAACTTTATATACACACATAGTCCCTAGAGCAGCCGGATTCCGCCTATTTTAAAATAAATAAAAGCATACTGGTGCATTTTCCATGGCATTACATTGACCAATCAGAGATGACTTGCTGACCAATCAGTATCTTTTATTGTGCAGTAGATGAGTAACTTCCTTTAAAATCTGGCATTCTTGAATCTACCCTGAAAATTCAAGACAAAAGCTTTGTCTGCTTGTCTCTTTTTGCAAGATTTTTTTTCCATATCAAGCAACAGTTTGAATAGTACTTCTGATCGAATACTTCTGGGGCATGCTTGAAGGCTGACAGCAAGCTCCAAATTGCACTGAAAATAGAAAATAGGGAGAAAAACCAAAGTGCTTATAGGGTAAACAAAATATTTTATTTAGCTTTCATTTACAATGAATTTGGCAACTGATCACTGGATGAATAAATTAAAAGTTTAATCGAGCACGGTCTTATGTCTCAGGTTCATATTTTTATTCAGTTCACATACTTTTGCTCAGGCATTCTGATGTCATGCTACAACCCAGAACACTTCAATTTCCAGAAATATTATTCCAAGCATTTCAAGCTGGAGAGGCTGCAGTAAATTAGCATCTACTCAATGGTTGTCACAGTCTCATGTTTATTTCATGTTTTACCTGTGCACTTGGTTAATATCATCCACCATTCTTTCTATCTGCCGCTTTGAGAAAGCCGCCTTCAACTTTTGAATCCAGTGCACTCGTGGTGTATGCTGTTATAGATCAGTTCCCTGATTCCAAATAAATGTCTGTTACAAAATGTTTAATTTGAAACACCTTACAATGCATGCAAACTAAAGTAACATAAAATATTTATTTGATCAGTGCATGTATTATGGTTTAAGTCCAAAGAACACAAATTGAACGCAAAATTGTACCATTTTTTGACTGATCTAAACTCGCCTAAATTATAATTGTACCAAAACAATTTGTTTCTTTACTTGTTCATACATTTGATAAGTTGTTAACCTGAGTTGTATTGACATAGATTTAGATTAGATTTTAGATTTAGATTTTATTGTCACGTGTTTAGATATATGTGACCGGACAAGTATGACACTTTTTGAGGAGTTTTTCTGTTTATTTTCAGAAATTTCTGCACTCTTTGAGCCTGGAACATCACTGATATACACATTGGAGGAGTCTTCCACCACTGTCAAGAATCTAAGTGATCCTTCATCTTCCGTATCCTCTGATATCACTCTCTTGAGGGAGAATATTGCATTCAGTTTTCGAACTACACATGCACCTTGTATTCTCCTTTATATTAGTTCTCTTGATGAGGAATATTTGGCTGTGACTCTGTCAAGAAATGGTAAGTCCAATACACTGATGCACTAATAAGTGGTTAGAAATAATACACTAGTGCATTGCAAAAGCTTTTCTTGCCATATGTTGATGAGAGCAAGATGGTATTAAAACTTTACATGTGATCCATTTCTTTTTAAAAGTTAAATGCTAGAAAATTGAATTCTAGATGGTTTTATTTAATATTTTCCAAGCCGTCCTGCTACAGACTTAGTGTGTAAGTGGTCCATAAATTCTAGTGATGAGCTGGCCAGATCAGAAAGGTCTCGACCACAACAAAAAAGAAGTTGCTGGAAAAGTTCTGAAGCAGGGTCACCAGACCCAAAATGTTAACTCTGATTTTTTGTTCACAGATGCTGCCAGACCTGTTGAGCTTTTCCAGCAACTTCTGTTTTTGTTCCTGATTTACAGCAACCTCAGTTCTTTCAGTTTTTATTTGGAAAGGTCTCTGTTTTACTGAGTCCAATGAAATATTATAACACATTTTCTGGTTCGACAGATTGTTTTGTCCTTTAGGCAACTCACACATTGATACTTATTTTTCAAGTTTTAAAACATAACTTTAGTTTATGTAAATTTTCAGTCTTTTTAACTTAATATGGATTAGTTTTCATGTTATACCACAGTATTGTGTGTATTGTATTTCCATCAATAAGAATATTTTCACCTAACCAGCAGTTATTTATCGGGAAGCCTCTAGAGAATGGTACTTCTATAAACAGTGGTCACTTACGACAACTTTTGCAATTCAATCTTCTGCATCTGGTCTCCTTTGTTTAATTTTCCTGTTGGATACTGGGTGTAAAATGGCGGGCAGAGCTTGTTATCTCAAAATGACTAAAGCAGGACAATAATGTGGGTTTAATTTTCTTCTATTCATTTACTGGATGAGGGTGTACCTGCTAGGCTAGTACTTATTACCCATCAGTATTTGCTTAGAGGACATTGCTGAGGTCTGGAGTCGCATGTAGGCCAGACCAAGTTAGAATAGCACTTTCCTTTCTTAAAGGACATTATCCAATGATGTTTTCTTCTGACAATCGACAAGAGATTCATGTTCATCATTAGATTCTTAATTCCAGACATTTAATGAATTCAAATTCCACGCTCTACTGTGATAACAAGCATGGGGCTGGATGAACACAGCAGGTCAAGCAGCATCATAGGAGCAGGAAAACTTGACGTTTCGGGCCTAAACCCTTCATCAGAAATGGGGGAGGGGAAGAGGGTTCTGAAATAAATAGGGAGAGAGGGGGAGGCGGATAGAGGATGGATAGAGGAGAGGATAGGTGGAGAGGAGGCAGACAAGTCGAAGAGGCGGGGATGGAGCCAGTAAAGGTGAGTGTAGGTAGGGGGGTAGGGAGGAGATAGGTCAGTCCAGGGAGGACGGACAGGTCAAGGGGGCGGGATGATGTTAGTAGATAGGAGATGGGGGTGGGGCTTGAGGTGGGAG
>JAHRHZ010000144.1:84149963-84179908 GCA_024137785.1 Ginglymostoma cirratum
CAGATGCGGCGGAGGCGAAGGAATTGGGAATAGGGGATGGCATTTTTGCAGGAGGGTGGGTGGGAGGAGGTGTATTCCAGGTAGCTGTGGGAGTCAGTGGGCTTGAAATGGACATCTGTCTCTAGGTGGTTGCCCGAGATGGAGACAGAGAGGTCCAGGAAGGAGAGAGAAGTGTTGGAGATGGTCCAGGTGAACTTCAGGTTGGGGTGGAAAGTGTTGGTGAATTGGATGATCTGTTCGAGCTCCTCGTGGGAGCACGAGGCGGCGCCGATGCAGTCATCAATGTAACGGAGGAAGAGGTGGGGTTTAGGGCCAGTGTAGGTACGGAAGAGGGATTGTTCCACATAACCTACGAAGAGGCAGGCATAGCTTGGACCCATGCGGGTACCCATGGCCACACCCTTTGTTTGTAGGAAGTGGGAGGAATTGAAAGAAAAGTTGTTGAGGGTGAGGACGAGTTCGGCTAGGCGGATGAGGGTGTCGGTGGAGGGGGATTGGTCCGTTCTGCGGGACAGGAAGAAGCGGAGGGCCTTTAGGCCATCAGCATGGGGAATACAGGTATATGGGGACTGGACGTCCATAGTAAAAATGAGGTGTTGGGGACCTGGGAATTGGAAGTTCTGGAGGAGGTGGAGGGCGTGGGTGGTGTCACGGACATAGGTAGGGAGTTCCTGGACCAGGGGGGTGAAAATGGAGTCTAGGTAGGTGGAGATGAGTTCGGTGGGGCAGGAGCAGGCGGAGACAATGGGTCGACCAGGGCATTCAGGTTTGTGGATTTTGGGGAGGAGATAGAAGCGGGCGGTGCGGGGTTGGGGAACGATGAGGTTGGAGGCGGTGGGTGGGAGGTCACCTGAGGTGATGAGGTTGTGGATGGTTTGGGAATTGGGATTCGATCCTGGGTCCTCAAAACATTACATAGGTCTCTGGATTAATAAGCTACTGATAATTCAATTAGGCCATCACCTCCCCTATTGCTATGGTGTTGAAGACTTTCTCATGTTGACTACTTCATTCCCAATCCTCTATCAAATAATTTCAAATAGTTTGTTGCTCTTTCTCTGTAGTAGTAAGTTTTCAAGTCACATGTCCTGTGGTAAATCAACACGAATTACATTTCTGACCCTTACTTTGATTGACAGTAGGACTTGCATTCTTGACCAAATGAAATAAACATTTAACTGCCCATATCAAGGGCATTGTAAACTTGTTCACGGCAATAACAGCAACCCGTATTTAAAAAGGATTTTAACATTGTAAGAATGCACTGAGATACTGCACAGTCTTGGGAGCTATGTGAGTCAGACCTGACCCAAGAAATCACTATTTTCTGCTGTTTTTGTTTGCATGTCAAAACACTTATTGGGAAATGTAAACACAAGAAAATAAAATTACGACCAATGGTTGCCTCAAAGCACTTTGCAGTCAAAGCATTTTTTGAAGCATAATCAGTACTGTAGTGCAGGGAATGTACAAGCCCATTTGTGCACTACAGACTTCCAGAATAGAATAGAAAAGAATGGTGATGTACAAGGATGTTTCCAGGGTTAGACAGTTTGAGCTAAAGGGAGAGGCTGAACAGACTGTAGCTACTTTCCCAGGAGTGTCGGAGGCTGAGGTGTGTCCTTATAGAGGGTTATAAAATCATGAGGGGCATAGATAAGGTGAATAGTCAAGGTCTTTTCCCCAGGGAAGGGAAGTCCAAAAGTAGAGACCGTAGGTTTAAGGTGAAAGGGGAAAGATTTAAAAGGAACCGAAGGGGCAACTTTTACACACAGAGGATGGTGCGTGTATGGAATGAACTGCCAGAGGAAGTCGTGGAGGCTGGTACAATTACAACATTTAAAAGGCATCGGATGGGTACATGAATAGGTAGGGTTTAGAGGGATATGGGCAAAATGCTGACAAATGAGACTAGATTAATTTAGGATACCTGGTTGGCATGGACAAGTTGGACTAAAGGGTCTGTTTTTGTTCTGTACAACTCTATGACTCTATGATTCTATTGTCACTTTTATTTATGAAAATACAGTGGGAAACGTATAAGTCACCATAATCTGGCACCATTTTAATGGCATGAATTATAAAAATAAATAACTGAGATAAAGTTAAGAAAAAGTAAATCTTTTGTTCCCTCCTTGGCTTCTGAAAAATTCATTTTTTTGTCATGATGATTGAGGGATAAATGTTGGCCAGGACACCAAGGATTAAACCCCTGCTCTTTAAAAACAGCACCACCTTTTACATTTAACAAAGCAGCTTGATGAGGCCTTAGTTTAATGCCTTGTCCAAAATAAGCAGCTCTAACCATGCAGCATTCCCTCTGTATGGAGCAGGCCCTGAAGCTGGAGCACAAATAGGAAGGGTCACTGGACCCGAAACGTTAACTCTGTTTTTTCCCTTCACAAATGCTGTCAGATCTGCTGGACTTTGCCAGCAACTTTATTTTTGTTCCTGATTTACAGCACCTGCAGTTCTTTCAGTTTTTATCTTGAATCCAGAGCATTGAGCTAATGATCCCTGCCATGGAATACATAACAGATTTATATTACCAGGGTGTCATCAGGGCTTAATATTCTCAGATGCAGCCTGTGAATGTGAGAGCTGACAGCTCGCAATCTTGGCAGCCCTGTGAGGAGAGGTGGGCATTGCCACTGAAAGCCGAACTCATGAGTGCCTGGAATTGAAGGCTCCCTTGGTATTGCATATGAAAATTACAAAAAAAAAGATTGTGAGACTAAATGTATGAAACCCAGTGGGATAAAGGGTAAAGCCATCTGAGGGAAGTGTTTAGGCTTCCGTTAACGGAATATGACATAGGAGCAGAACTAGGCCATTCAGCCAATTGAGCCTGCTCCTGTATTCAATGAAATTATGACTGATCTAACAATCATCAATTCCATTTTCCTGCTTTTTCCCCATCACCCTTGATTCCCTCACTGATTAAAAATTTGTCTGTCTCAGCCTTCAATATACTTAATGTACCATTAACAGCCCTCTGTGGTAAAGAATTCTACCGATTCATGACCCTCTGAATGAAGAAATTCCACCTTATCTCCATCTTTAACGTGCTACCCCTTATTCTAGGATAATGCCTTTGTACCTAAACCATAAAACAAGGAAATATGGCTTTTCTACCCTCTCAAGTCCTTTAAGAATCATCTGGACCAGAAACATTGGCTCTGATTTCTTTCCACAGATGCTACCAGACCTGCTGAGCTTCTCCAGCAATTTCTGTTTGTGTTTCTGATTTCCAGCATCCACAGTTCTTTCAGTTTTGTATTTCCTTTAAGAATTTGGAACGTTTCAATTTCTTGCCTTTCATTCTTCTGTATTCCAACTGTAATAATCTTTATACCTGTCCCTCAAAAGCCCTTGCAGCTTACTCTCAATGGCCCTCAATGAGATGATAACAACCCCCAAAAAATGGCCCTGATTGGCACCTCAAGTGCATAAGTTGTCTCTATTGATGGTTCAAACTGTCTGATACACAATCTGCGACTGGGAAATTTCACCACATTGGTAATGTACTTATATGGCATGGCCACTGACATCTGGTCAATTTTCTGGGCTCTCCAGACTTCTACCGCAGGGCTGAGAAAATCTGGCCTTAAATTTCACACTGTCGATTTTCCATCAGTATCATCAGATTCATTGTTCTATTGTAATTTTTAAAAAAATTCAAAAGGTCTGGCAGAATCTGTGAAGAGAAATATGCAAAATTAATGTTTTGAGTCCAGTATGACTCTTCATCCTCTCAGAATTCCTACAGTGTGGAAGCAGGCCATTCAGCCCATCAAGTCCACATCATCCCTTGCATGGCATCCCACCCAGACCTACTACCCTATCCTATCCCGTGGCTAATCTATTTAACTTGCACATTCCTGGACACTATGGGCAATTTAGCATGGCCAATGATCCCCAACCTGGAGGTCTTTGGACTGTGGGAGGTAACTGAAGCACCCAACGGAAACCCACATGGACACAGGGAGAACATACAAATGCCACCTGGACAGTCACCCAAGGGTGGAATTGAATACAGGTCCCTGGCACTGTGAGATAGATGTGCTAACCACTGAGCCACTGTACCACTCTGAGAAAGTGAAGATTAATCTTAATTCTGGATGAAAGTAATGATTGCAAAGAGATAGTTCTTGTACACTTATTAGTTGGCTTATATTTAGAATGTAAACCATATTATCACCTAATTACAGGCTTTATATTCAAACTGAACTTAATGCTTGTAGTCATTCCATGCAATAAACATTTAAAGAGTATTGTTATCATAGAGTATAATCAATGTGACTTTAGAGTTGACAAGTCATGCTTACAAATCCACTGGAATTCTATAATTCTGCTACTTCAGGTATTTAATTCAGTAGATGCAGTTCACTTAGAAGTTCAGTAAAGCTTTTCATGCAAGACCAGGGAGAAAGTCCTGGACCAATTCATGTCCTACTGATTTGGATTCAGGGCAAGCTCAGCATGTGAAGTGAGATTGTGGTGATCCATACAGATTGCTCTGCCGAGAAGAAGAGAAACTAACAATGCTTTGTGGGCGTAATTTGTAGCATATTTGCAAAGCTTTTGAATGGAACAAAACATAGGGACAGATTTTTAATTGGCAGCCATTCAGGTTGTGATTGCAATTGTTGACTCCTCCTCCCTGTTAGCAAGGGGGAGGGGGGAGGAGGATGGCTGTTCAGTCCAAGGAGGTGCCTTATTTATATTTTGCTGATAAACTACAAAGATATGAAGCAGGCTCCCTGTTCAATATCATACCTGTCAAGGAGATGGTCAGCATCGCAGGAAAATCTGTTTGCGGAACAAGAAGAGGAGTGAGAGACAAGATAGTAACTGCCTAGGAATTGCCAAGGTGACTAGTAGACTTAGTCAGAAGGAAGTGTTGATGAAACTAAGTTTATGTTGCCAGATTGAAGAAAACCCCAAATTCTTGTCAACTTGTAGAGTGGGAAATTCTTACTTTCTATATCTGAGATGAATTTATCATGACTGAACGGAAGGCTATCACAATTTATTCATACTATCACATTTTATCATGGGTTTGACTCATACCATTTTCTGTTGAGCTCTCATTCAACTAAAAGTCAATCTCGGAAAAGAAAAGGAAGGATTTGTATTTATATAACACCTTTCATGACCATCAGATGTCTTAAAGAACTTCCTTAACAATGAAGTATTTGAAGTGTAGCTACTGTTGTGATGTAGGTGGTGCAGCAGGCAATCTGCACACGGCAAACTCCCACAAACAGCAATGTGACAATGGCCAGATAAACTGTTTTTGTAATGTTGATTGAAGTGTAGGTATTGTTCAGGGCACGAGGATAGCTCCCTTGTTCATCTTCAAAATTATCACATCTCCCTGAACAGGTTTAACACTTCATCCAAAGCAGAGCGTCTCTGGCAAAGTAGCACTCCCTCAGCACTGCACTGGCATCTGAGCATATACTTTTAGAATAAAACTTGCCCCGGAGCCTTTTGACTCCAGGGCAAGAGTGATGTGCACTGAGCATCTGCTGTCCATATTAAATGAATATATTATAGCTAAGTTTGTGGATGACACAAAAATAAGTAGCAACCCAAAGTGTCAGTAAGGAATAAAGTCAGTTTAAATGAGTGGGCAAAAACAGATGGAATATAATGTGGAAAATGCACTTCAGCAGTAAAAATAGAGTAGCTGAATGTTATTTAAGTGGTGAAAGATACTAGTGCAGAGGGATTCAGTAGACCTCAGAACCAATCACAAAAAAAAATGAGCAAAAAAATTCAGCAGAGCTTAGGGAAGCCAAATGAATGACTGCCTTTATTTCAAAGGGAATAGAGTATACAAAATAGAGAATCCTTGCTAGACTATACAAGGCACTAAACAAAAATAAACAAAAAACAGTGTATTCTGGTATAGGAATAGCTGGAGAAACTCAACCAGTCGTGCAGCATCTGTCGAGAGAAAGCAAAGTCAAACTTTTGGGTTCAGTGACCCTTTGGAATTCCTCTTTGGGGGTTTGGCAGAGTAGATATAAAGGGGTTGCTTCTCCCAGTGGGAGAGTGTAGGACCAGAGGGCAAAGTAAGGGATCACCCAGTTAGGACAAAGATGAGGTGGAATTTCTTCTCTCAGAAGGTTACGAATCTGTGGAATACTTTCCACAGAAGGCTGCCAGAGTTGGATCATTAAGTATATTCAAGACCAAGATAGACAGACTTCTAGTTAGTGAAGGAATGAATGGTTGCATCAGAAAGACAAGAAAGTGGAGTTGTGGTTTATCAGATCAACAATAATTTTATTGAATGGCTAAGCAGACTTGATGGGCTGAGTGGCCTACTTTTACAGCTATGTCTTACGGTACTCTGATCTTATTTATGGTCCAACAACCCAATGGGATTTAACTTCCAGCATAATACATTTCAGCCAATTGATCAGTCAGCTTCTTTTCTCAGGTATTCCATGGTGATTTTTTCAGTCCATAGACAGACTTTGCAGCTGCTGCATAGATTGTATGCTTATCCTGCTAGAGTCTTGGGAGCAGACTTATTTTAATCCCCCCCAATATACTCCACACAGAAGCACCATCTGCATATTTGCTTACTGATCAGGAACATTCTGTCTGCTGCAACATAGAGGGAAGCTGCAATATTTGTTGTTGCTAGTATTAATAATCATTTCAATGCTTTAGAATTGCGACGGTAACAACATAGGCATGAAGATGCTTCAAATAGAAGTTTTGCAGTGAGTGTAAGAAATAATTAAACTTCAATCAGAAAGTTATAGCTTAAAGCTCCACCAGACATCTGAATGTGTAACCGAGTTTAGTAATTGAATACAGTACAGAGGGTGTACTGCAGTCTCAGTAGTGCACTTTATCAAAGCATAAACCAATCTGGATTATCAGGGGTGCATAAAGATGATATGAATTGAAGATGTGCAGAGAGATTTCTAGGTAGCTTGGCCAGTGATTATCTCTTATACCAGATCATTTGGTCTTTTATCACATTTTCAGTTGTGGGATTTAACTGTATTCAAATTGTTTGCTGTATTTCCCCACATTTACCAGTGACTGCACTGTGAGGTTTTTGGGATGGTCTGTGCGTACAAAAGCTTTAAGTTATTTCTCAGACTTTGCATTTCATCGTAAAGCTAATTAAGTTGTGAGAATAGAGCACAGATTCCAGGGCAAAGCAGCTTGCTTGATTGGCAGCACATCCACTCTCTCCACCACAGATGCAGAGTTGCAGCAGCAGAAATTCACCAAGGGTCCTTAGACAGAGCCTTTCAAACTCATGATCACTGTCATCTAGAGGGATAAAGGCAGTAGACACAAAGAGACACCACCATGTAAAAATCGCCCTGCAACAGCCTGGATCCTGACTTGGAAATATATCACCATTCCTTCAGTGTCTCTGGGTCAAAAGCACTGAAACCTCTCACAATTCAGATTGTGATCTACCTACAGCAAATAGACTGCAGCTGTTCACAAAGGCAGCTCACCACCATTTTCTCAAGGGCAACTGGGGATTGGCAGTAATATTGGCCCGACAAACTACATCCCATGAATGAATATACAAGGAAGTTGGATCAGCCATGGGCCCTACTCTATTTGCATAATTCAGCTTAACATTTGACAAATCAAAAATGATCCAGAGTAGTTTAGATCCAACAGTTGCCTGTGTAGTTGTATGAGATGGAAAGCTGTCAATGTGTTGAGATAACAATTACTAACTTGAATGAGTTGGGTAGTTAGGAGAAGGCAGAAAACTATTGAAATTGGATCTTTAAAGAGAAACAGGAGTAAAAATGTCCTTATGCCAAGGGTGATTGTAAAATTTGTAACACTTCCACAAATTGTGATTAATGAGAAATCAACTGTTAACTTTAAAATCGCCAATGATAAGTTTTTGTCAACTGAATGTGGTTTGGAATTATGGACCAAATATAGATTTAGCCGCAATGCTATTAAATGGCCGTACAGAATTGAGAAGCTAAATGGTCCACTCATGTTCCTATATTCCCATAAATGTTCTTCTTCAGGCAAGCTATTTGATCCTTCCGTTCATTGCACCAATGTTCAGTTGTTCCATTCTGATGCTTTGTTGCATGGGCAAACTACACAGTGGTGACATAAAAACTTTCATTCTGCTACATTGGAATAAGCAGGTGGTACTTCGGTGGGGTTTCCGTGAAGAAAAAACATTGATGCAGTTTTGTAAGCCAAATAAACTTGTTCTTAAATTTAGGAATAAATGGGTCATTTGTTGAGTGGCAGCCATTGACAAGTGGGACACTACAGTGATCTGTATTTGAACACCAGCTATTCACAATATGTTTTAATGATTTAAATGACAGAACTAGATGTAATATCTCCAAGTCTGCAAATGATGCAAACCCTGTGTAAGAGGGTGAACTGAGCAGTTGACGCAAAGATGCTTCATTGTGGTTTGAACAATTGAATGAGTGGGAAAATGCATGGCAGTTGATGTATATTGTGGATAAATATGAGACTATTTACTTGGTAGCAATAATAAAAAAGCAGATTATGAACTGACTAGTGATAGATTGGGAAAGGGAGAGCTCCAATGGGACCTGGGTGTCCCTATACACAACTGCTGAAAGTGAAAATTCAGTTGCAGCAGATGGTGAAGGAGGCAAATGTAATGTCAGCCTTCATAGCAAGAGGATTCAAGCACAGGAGCAGGGACGTCTTGCTGTAATTGTATAGGGCCTGGGTATTGCCACACCCAGACTATTTTACACAGTTTTGGTCTCTTTATCTGAGGATGAATATTTTGGCGATGGAGAGAATGCAAGACAGATTCCCGGGATGACAGGACTGACGGATGAAGAGACACTGGGTCAATTAGGACTGTATTCGCTGGAATTTGGAATGAATAAAATATTTCATAGAAACCTACATAATTCTCACAGGACTAGGCAGGGTAAATGCAGAAGGATATCCCTGATGACTGGGATCCAGATCAGGGATCACAGACTAAGGATGTGGTGAAGGCCACTCATGACTAAGATGAGGAGAAATTTCTTCACCCAGAGAGTGGTGAGCCCTGGAATTCTCTGGCACAGAAAGCAGATGAGGCCAAAATATTGAATGGGCCCAAGTACGAGCTGAATATGGTTCTTAGGTCTAAAATGATCAAAGGATAGGGAGAGAAAGCGGGAGCAGAATACTGAGTTGGATGATTAGCCATGACCATATTGAATGGTGGAGCAGGCTCAAAGGGCTGAATGGCTGACACCTGCTCCAAGTTTCTATGTTTATATGTTCTGTCACACTAAACTATGACTCAAGTGTAGGCCAGTGACTCATAACATTCTGAATCCCAATGAGTGTGTCTGAGAACAAACCCCTGATTGAAGTCATCACATTGTACTCATGCTACTGATGTCTGCAATCTTTAAGATGTGTCATGAACCACAGCTCTTGTGTGTAGCATGTTTTCACTTAAGGTCTTCTATTTTTTCTCTCATTTTGAAATATTGGTAGCACCTTAGAATACCTAGAGATAAAACAGGTAATACTTATTGCTGTAATCAAACATTGATCTTCTCGATTCTCCCTGATCGTCAGTCACAGTACACACAGAGGAAAGATTATTCTTGTGGCTCATAGCAAACCACAGGGTTTCTTGTGGGCAGGGAACCATATGAGGAATGGTGTTATGAAATTATATGTTCAATAATGGAGTGCACTTGGAGTATTGCGTACAGTTTTGGTCACCCTGTTATAAGAAATACATAGTTAAACTGGAACATGTGCAAAGAAGATTTATGAGCATGTTGCCAGGACTAGTAGGTCTGAGTTATAGGGAGATGTTGGCCAGGAGAGGACTTTATTTCTTGGAACGTAGCAGATTGAGGGGTCACCTTACTGAAGTGTATAAAATCATGAGGGGCATAGATGGGATGAATGCACATAGTCTTTTCCCACTGGATAGGGAATTGACAACTAGAGGACATTGGCTTAAGGTGAGAGGGGAAAGATTTAAGAAGGACCTGAGGGGCAACTTCTTCGTGTAGAGAGTGGTGCATATATGGAATGGACTGCCAGAGGAAGTGATTGAGGCAGGTATAATAGCAACATTTAAAACACATTTGGATAGATACATGGATGGGAAGGGTTTGAAGGGATATGGACCAAATGCGGGCAATTGGAACAAGCATGGACCAGTTTGGGTCGAAGAGCCTATTTTCATGCTGTATTACTCTGTGACTGTATTACTCTATGACCCTCAATGCCCTTCAGGAGGGAATTCCAGGATTTTGACTCAGAAACAGTGAAGGAACAGCAATATATTTCCAAGTCAGGATAATGGGTGGCTTGGACGGAATGGTGGTGGTGTTCCCATGTATCTGCTGCCCTTGTCTTTCTAAATGGAAGTGGTCGTGGGTTTGGAAGGTGCTGTTTAAGGATCTTTAGTGAATTTCTGCAGCGCACCTTGCAGATATAACACACTGTTGCTACTGAGCATCAGTGGGGAGGGAATAGATGCTTGTAGATGCGATGCCTATCAAGTGGGCTATTTTGTTCTGGATAGCGTGAAGCTTCATGAGTGCTATTAGAGCTGCACCAATCCAGACAATGGGAAGTATTCCATCACACTCACGACGTGCCTGTTAGATGGTGGACGGTCAGGAGGTGAGTTACTTGCTGCAGTATTCCTAGCCTCTGACCCACATTTGTAGCCATTGTGTTTGTGGTGATGAATCCAGTTGAATTTCTGGTCAATGGTAATCACAAAGATGTTAATAGTGGGGTTTCAGTGATGGTAACAACATTGAATGTTAAGGGACAGTGGTTAGATTATGTGGCGCGAACATCACTTGTTACTTGTCAGCCCAAGCCTAGACATGGTCCAGAACTTGTTGCATTTGAACATGTACTGCTTCATTATCTGATCAGTCAGAAAAAGTGCTGAACATTGTGCAAACTTTGGTGAGTATTCTCACTTCTGGCCTTATGGTGGAAGGAAGGTCATTAATGAAGCAGCTGAAGATGGTTGAAACTAAGACACTAACCTGAGGAACTCCTGTAGAGATGTCCTGGAGCTGAGATGACTGACGTCCAACAACTATAACTATCTTCCTATGTGCCAAGTATGACTGCCAACTGTTAGAGAGTTTGCCCCCTAATACTCCTTGACTACAGTTTTACTTGGGCTCCCTGATGTCTTACTTGATCAAGTGTGGCTTTGATGTCAAACTCACCTCTGGAATTCAGCCTCTTTTGTCTATGTTTGAATTAAGGCTATAATGAGGTCAGGAGCTGAGAAGGGTCTAGGCCTGAAACGTCAAGTTTTCCTGCTCCTATGATGCTGCTTGACCCGCTGTGTTCATCCAGCCCCATTCTTGTTATCTCGGATTCTCCAGCATCTGCAGTACCTTTTATCTCTACTACTGGGCAGGTGATGCGTGATAGCACTGTTGAAGGCACGTTCCATCCCTATACTGATGATCGAGAGCAGACTGATGGAGCAGCAATTGGCTGTGTTGGATTTGTCCTGCTTTTTGTGTACAGGCCAGACCTGGGCATTTTTCCACATTGTTAGGTCGACGCCATTGTTGTAACTGTACTGGATCAGCTTGTCTAGGGGAGCATCAAGTTCTGGAGCACATGTCTTCAGGACTATTGCCAGAATGTTATCTGGACCCATAGCCTCTGCAGTATCCAATACCTCCATTTCTTGATGTCATGTCGAGTGAATCGAATGGTTGAAGGCTGGTATCTGTAATGCTGAGGACAACTGGAGGAAGCTAAGTTAGATCATTCACTCTGCACTTCTGGCTGAAAATTGCTGCAAATGCTTCAGCCATATCTTTTGCATTGATGTGCTGGGCTCTTCCATCATTAAAGATGGCGATATTTGTGGCGCCTCCTACTCCAGTGAGTTGTTTAATTGTCCACTACTATTCATGACTGGATGTGGTTGGACTGCAGAGCTTAGATCAGATCCGTTGGTTGTGGAATCGCTCAGCTCTGTCTATCACTTGCTGCTTATGCTGCTTGGCATGCAAATAGTCCTGTTTGGTAGCTTCACCAAGTTTACACCTCATCTCTAGTGCTGCTTCTGACATTCCCTGCTGAACTCTGTGTTGAACCAGGGTTGACCCCCTAGCTTGATGGTAATGATTGAGTGGAGCATATGTCAGGCCATGAGGTTGCATTGTGCTGGAGTACAATTCTGCTGCTGTTGATGGTCCAAAGCACCTCATAGATGCCTCGTCCTATGTTCCTAGTTGTGTTCAAAGCCTGGAGCTGGAGGAGCACAGCAGGCCAGGCAGCATCAGAGGAGCAGGAACGTTGATGTTTTGGGGTGGGACCCTTCTTCAGAAATGTCCCGACCTGAAACGTCAACTTTCCTGCTCCTCTGATGCTGCCTGGCCTGCTGTACTTCTCCAGCTCCACACTGTGTTATCTCTGACTCCAGCAACTGTGGTTCTTAGTCTCTCTATGTTCAAAGTTTGTTCCTTTTCGCATTGTGATTGTGCCAGAGAACACAATGGAGGTTATTCTCAATGCGAAGGCAGGACTTTATGTCCAGAAGGACTGTGCAGTGGTCACTCTTACCAATTCTATCATGGACAGATGCATATACAGCCACCGATTGGTAAGGATAATGCCAAGAATGCTTTTCTGTCTTGTTGGTTCCCACACTACCTGCCGCAGACCCAGTCTAGCAGCTATGTGCTTTAAGACCCGACCAGCTCGATCAGTTGTACTGCTGCCGAGCCACTCTTGGTGGTTGCAAATGAAATTCCCCTCCTACAATACATTTTTCATGCTTTCCACCCTCAGTGCTTCATCCAAATATTATTTAACATGGAGGAGTATGATACCGATTCATCAGGCATGGGAGAATGGTACATGGGGGCAGTCAGCTGGAGGTTTCCTTGCCCATGTTTAACCTGAAGTCTTGAGACTTCATGAGCTACGGAGTCAATGTTAAGAACTCCTAGGGCAACTCACTCCCGACTATACACCACTGTGCCACCACCTCTGCCAGGTCTGCCCTGTCAGTCAGATATACTTGCACAGGACCTAGTAGAGTGAAGATTCATTAGAGAGGTCGTGGGATGAGGAGATTGTCCTATGAAACATAAAAGGTTCTGAATGGGTGTGATAACATATGGAACCAGCAGTTGGCGAAAGAATTGCCACACAGAAAGCCCAATAAACAAACTGTTTTGATTTTATTTGCAATTTGCGGAGGAGTCCCTTCTCCAAGGGCACTCAAGGGACTCGCTATCTGAAAGAAAGGGTTACAGAAATTCAACATCCCTGCCTGTGCCTATGACTCCACTGCATCAAACCCCACTGCACAACCTCCCCTCTGCCTCACTCATATTGGCCTTCAGTCCCTCTTTGATCCTGCACCTCTGATAGTTGGCAGTAATGGCAGCTGCCAGCACTCGCAGGGTGCTGATGGCACCAGAGAGCTGCGGGCTCTGATTAACTGGCACTCCATCTTGGGGGGAGCGGATGGGAGTTTGGGGGATGGGGTTTGTGCTTTTTGCCCTCAGGGTCTGTAATTCCAGGGAAGATACAACATTGGTCATGCAAATTGGGCGTTCCCCAGTGGTGGAGACGTGGAGCTCCTGTTGGTTTTGAGACACTCATCACAAATCTTAAATTCTACTCACAAACTTTAACAAACCTTTCCCTGACTCAAGTAAATAAATAGAGAAATAAGTCTAAAGTATGAGGATTCGGAGTCGACAATTTAGGATGGAGATAAGGAGTGATTTCTTTACCCAAAGAGTGGTGAGCCTGTGGAATTCATTACCACCGGAAGCAGTTGATGCCAAAACATTGAATGTATTTAAGAGGCAGCTGGATATAGCACTTAGGGTGAATGGGATCAAAGGTTACGGGAGAAAGCAGGATTAGGCTATTGAGTTGGACGATCAGCCATGATTGTGAAGAATGGTGGAGCAGGCTCAAAGGGCTGAATGGCCTCCTCCTGCTCCTATCTTCTATGTTTCTAAGTAATAAATTTGTAGATTCACAATTTCGACTGAAAGTAATGGAAAGGAAATATATGTTTCAATATTTCAACAATTTATGCAAGTTTGTACATTCCCATCCATGTAGACTGAGTCCTTTGGATCTATTGTATATCAGTCATCTGGGGGACACCTTTGGGTTTTCATCTGGATTCAGGTTTCTTGGGATCAGAAGTTGTTCCCAACTCCAGGTCTCATGCTATTCTTTCTCCTTTCTCCTCTGGCAAAATTAATTTCATATCACAGAATCTCTACAGTGTGAAAACAGGCCATTCAGCCCAACAAGCCCACACCAACTCTCTGAAGAGCATCTCACCCAGGCTCACTCCCCGACCCAACCTTGCATTTCAGATGGCTAGCCCACCTAGCTTGCACATCCCTTGACGCTATGGACAATATAGCATGGCCAATCCACCTAACCTGCACATCTTTGGACTGTGGGAGAAAAGTCACACAGACATGGGGACAATGTACAAAATCCACGCAGACAGTCGTCCAAGACTGGAATTGAACCCGTGTCCTGGTGCTGTGAGGCAGCAGTGCTAACCACTGAGACCCAATGCCAAACAATGCATTTTCTGCAGGGCGATAGCTTTAAACAAAAGTTTGGGTTCATTTTAACA
The DNA here is from genome assembly GCA_024137785.1 of Ginglymostoma cirratum. Lineage (NCBI taxonomy): Eukaryota > Metazoa > Chordata > Chondrichthyes > Orectolobiformes > Ginglymostomatidae > Ginglymostoma > Ginglymostoma cirratum. The sequence goes on from JAHRHZ010000144.1 coordinate 84,164,614, forward strand.
CCTGCGATGCCTAATGCCTCAAAATACCCTTCTATTCCCATATTGTTACAGTGAACCAATTATACACTTAACACATCAATGAATTGCTGATGATGTCTTCTGTGACACAGCAGGAAAGAGCCTGAGGCATGTAAGGTGAAGGCTATGATGACCTTGACAGCCTCTAGCATTGCTTTGAGGGTTTGGCTGGTTGTCAAATTGCATACCCTCCTTGCGATTTGCAGCCTTGCACAGACATAGTTCCCCAAAGCAATGCAGTTGAGTCAATCTCTGTTGAGCTGTGTGGATTGAACAGTGACTGCCATACAATGTTAACTGTCTAACATCCGACATTTACTCTTCCTCCTCTTGCTTCACATAGCACAGAGGTAAGCAATGCTGCACGCCTCCAGCAAGGCCACACACGCGACCAAATCATGTTGCCTTACTGTCTGAATTCAATAACAATTGGAAACGATATAGTTAGGCGGTCATTTTTGACCGTGCAGACGTGATGGGCTGAAGGGCCTTTATATGTGCTGTAGACCTCTATGACTCTATATCATTGGTTAAAAATGGCAACAAATGAAATTAGTCTAATCAAACTCGAAAATCCATCTTCAGGTTGTAATATTAAGCCAAAATCCCATATGTTTATTCAAATAGATCCTATGGTACAACTTTGAAGAAGAACAATGAAGGTATCCCCTGTGACCTATTTGGACAACATCCATCACTCAGTCAATATCATAAAAAGACAACAGATTGTCTGGTCATTACCATGTAGTTAAGGTCACACAACATTCCCTGCTCATGTGCACAGCTGCTCCATTGTTCCATGCAGATCGTACGAGTATTTCCACTTGGCTTATAAATTTTGCCACATTGCTCATTAAGATCCATTATACTGCAATCAAACACACTTGGCAATGCGATCTTTTATGCAATGTTACCAAACGTCAAAACAAAGTACGGAAGAGCATTGATGGGCCTTTTCAGCCTGCTCTGCCATTTAATATGACCGCATGATCGTTTGCTTCAACATGTGGCACAATTGTTACAATCATAGAATCCCTACATTGTGGAAACAGGCCCTTTGGCTCATCAAGTCCAAACCAACCCTCAGAGCATCCCGCCCAGACCCATCCCCCTATACCCACCTAATTTACACATCCCTGAACACAATGGGCAATTTAGCATAGCCAATCCACCTAGACTGCACATCTTTGGACTGCAGGAGGAAACCAGAGCATCCAGAGGAAACCCATGCAAACACAGGGAGAATGTGCAAGCTCCACACAGACAGTCACCCGAGGGTGGAATTGAACCTGGGTCCCTGGCGCTGTGAGGCAGCTATGCTAATCCCTGAGCCACCGTGCTGCCCTTTTAAAGAGTCACCCGAGGGTGGCATCCTTCATTTCTTTACAGCTTAAAAGTATTCTCAACCAGTGACTATTCACAGATTTCTGGACCAGAAGAATCTAAAGATCCAAAGTCTTTTGAGTGAAGAAACTTTTCAATGAGATCCCCCTCCACGCTTCTAAATTCTCAGAATATAAACCACTTCTATTCAACCTTCCGCTAAAGTACAATGCCCTGGGTGACTCTCTGTGAACTTTATATGCTCTCCTTGTGTCTGTATGGGTTGGGTGGGTTCACCATGCTAAACATTGCACCGCAGTGCCCAGGGATGTGCAGGTTATGTGGATTGGCCATGGAAAAATCCCCTTTTGGGGGTTATGGAGATGGTAAGGGTCAGTATATACTCGATGAGTTGAATGGACTCTTTTGGCACTGTAGGGATTCTATTCCTGCTTTGTCCAGTGATGGCAAAACCACACACATACTTCCCTGGACCCTTCAGTGTACTGGTGTAATCAAAGAGGAATGTTGCCCTTGTTCTTACATTCAGATTTAGAATTTGTGATGTAACATTTTTCCTTGAAAGCTTCGTTTCTCTCAGAATGGCGTCTATTAGCATACTACCTGTTTCTTTAGGACAAAGCACGTTCTTGGCAGATGATATGATACTTTGATTGTGTCTTGATTACCATTAACTGCAATGTAATTTGTAGGATTCAAATGAGAATCTTGCCTGCTTCTGGAGGAGTTTAGTTGGATGGGAGTAAGGAGTAAACATGACTTTGGAACATTGCCCTGATTTTCATTGTAGGTGATTCGTGCAAGCACGGCTGGTGACATCACCACACACAGAACGCAGTGAAGTCAGGGCCGCAAATGCAGATGCTCAGTGGGCCATCTCTTCCTCTGACATCATGGGCATTGTTTCCCCTGATTTCTTTCTGCCTTCAACATGCACCTTCGAGATCCGTGCACTGCAGTGACTTCTGGAGCATGAAGGCAATGCCGCAATGCAAATCAGCACGTTGATAGCCATGTGTGAAACATCAGAGCTACTGTGCATGCATGCAGCTGCCCAGCTGCGCAGCTCACAGGGAATGTTGGTCATGGGACCACCTTCACATTGACAGATAACCAATAACACCATCCATTCATAAAATATCCATTCTGTATAGTCACTCCATTCTTGAAGGAGCTTTTAGAGTCAGGGACATCTGCAGAACAGGAAAAGGTTCTTCAGCCCATCAAATCTGCTGGTCAGAGACAGCTACCGAAATATTCTAATCCCACTTTCAGCACTTGGACTATAGCCCTATATGCCTTCGCATCACAAGCGCACATCTAAATATTTCTCAAATGTCATGGTGGGTTCTGCCTCTACCACCATTTCAGGCAATGAATTCCATTGCGCGGAAGAAAAAAATATTAAGCAACTGAAATTTCTTTCTCCACAACTGAAATTACTCCTTTCAAACTTTCAGGGATAAATTCAGAACAGAGAGTCATAGAGTCATTTAGCACAGAAACAGAACCTTTGGTCCAACTCGCCCATGCCAGATATCCGACATAGTCCCATTTGTCAGCATTTGGTCCATATCCCTCTAAACCATTCCTATTTATATGCCCATCCAGATGCCTCTTAAATGTTGCAGTTATACTCACCTCCACCATTTCCTCTGGCAGTTCATTCCAAACATGCACCACCATCTGCATGAAAAAGTTATCCTAAGGTCATTTTTAAATCTTTCCCCTCTCATCTTAAACTTTTGTCTGCTAATTTTGGCCTTTCCCACCCTAGGAAAAAGACCTTGGGTACTCACCCTATCCATGCCCCTCATGATTTTATAAACCTCTATAAGGTCAACCTCAGTCTCCAACTCTCAAGCTTATTCAGCTTCTCCCTGTAAGTCAAACCTTCCAGTCTTGGCAACATCCTTGGAAATCTTTTCTGTATCCTCTTAAGCGTGACAACATCTTTCCTGTGTGAAGTCTAGTTACCGCTCTGTAGTAAGGATATGATTGCACTGGAGGGGGTGCAGAAGATATTCACCAGGATGTTGCCTCGGAGGGTGCAGTTTAGCTATGAAGCAAGGCTGGATAAGTTCAGGTTGTTTTCTTTGAAGCAGAGAAGGCTGAGAGAGGACCAGATTGAGATGTTTAAGATACTGAGGGGCATGGACAAGGTGGATAGGCAGGAGCTATTTCCCTAGTTGTGGGCCAGTATTAAGATGCATAGCTTTAAGATGAAAGGGAGGAGGTTTAGTGGGGATTTGAGGAAAACCTTTTTCACCTAGAGGTGGTGGAATCCGGAATGCACTGCCTGAAGGTTGACGTGAAAAATCTCACAACCTTTAAGAAGTGTGATCATTTGAAATATCCTGCCATTCAAGACTGTGGACCAAGTGGGATGAGTGTAGATTTACAGCAGTTTGTGTCACTGCAAACTCAATGGACTGAAGGGCCTCATCTGAATTATATGTTTCTACGAACGTACCATGCACATTTCCATGAATACCCTTTAGACAGTAAGAGAACGGAATGCTTGCTTTCTAGATTTGGATACTCAGACATATATCTAACAGATTCAGAGAAACTGATATGTTCCATTCACGGTTGAGCTTATAAACAATTAAACTGTGACATTTTTAAATAAAAAATGCCAGCCACGTGAGTCATTCCTCAGGACCCTGGCAAATGTGAAAGTTCAATGCTCGGTATCATAGTATGGAATTAATTAGTGACATTCCTGTACTATTATTCAAAAACCAGGTAGAATTATGCAAAATTTATACAGAATCTAACCCTTTACATGGCATTTTTGAATGTTAAGATATTGAAACAATAAACTAATCAATCATCTTCAATTTGTTTCTATAGTTTACATATATTAAAGCAACTATATTATTATTTCAAGCCAGTATTGTGACAAAATTTGATTTAGAATGTTATTTCTGCCAGTGATAATGTATTGCTGTGATTTTTTTTTTATTACTGCAGTCAACATCTTCCCAGTAAACTTATTGCCATTTTCAAACTTTGCGTAAAGCTCAAAGAAATTCTGGTTATTAGCTTTCACAGCTACATTTAAACATAAGCCCAAAATAATATTTATTAAAGGCTAATAAAACATATTGAATTATTTAATAGCATGAATCAAATTATTATTTTGCAATCTAACAGAAATTGCTGGATTTGTTACACTTCTGTCTTCAGCAAACATTTACGATATTAAAGCAAAATCTTCAGCATATCCAACATATTAATTCCATGATACTGAGTAAATATTTTACACTTCTCGTTTAAAGTCTTACGACTGTCTTGACTATTTTCTTGTGAAGGTACAGCCATTAATTGATGCCTGTGACACAGTATTAATCTTGTAACTTGCCAAGAATGGTGCCATTTCAATGCAATAGAATTTAAGACCCAAGCTCTCCCAAAGTTTTTTCCATATGTATGCTGGTGAAACTGAGCTCTACCTCAACTTCACCTTCTTGATCCTTCCTTTGTCTCTAACTGGTCAGTTTGCCTGACCCACAACCAATATTTGATGAGTGGAAATTTTGTCCATTGGAAGCCAGAGTTGTCAGTCATCATCATAAATACTTTTCCCTTTCCATCCACTAACTCCCTCTGAAAACAAAACAAAATACTGGAAATCACAATGGATCAGGCAGCATCCACGAAGAGAAGCAAGCCAACGTTTCACGCATAAATGACTCTTTGTCGGAGCTGAAGTGAAGTGTGGAGGGGGCCACTATGTAATAGTAGGGAAGACGGGGTACAGGTTGTTTAGAGTGCTGGGGGAGAAAAGATGTTGATAGTACAGATTAAGTGATCGGAATGTGAGAATGGCAAAACAATGGTGTGTCTAGCTGCCAGACCAGAAAGGGCAGACAGTCCCACTGGAGGGATGGGTGTGGGGGTAGGGTGGGGAGGGGAGAGAGGACAAGGAGACAGAGAGTTCACAATTTGATGGTGTTGAACTCAATAGTGAGCCCAGAAGGTTATAAAGTGTCTAGTCTGAAGATGAGATGTAGCTCCTCCAGTTTTTGCTGTGATTTGTGAAAACAGCACTTCAACCACAAACCCCCCAGCCCCAAGTATAGCATAAGTGCTGCCTCCTCCATACTTCATGTCAGCTCTGATGAAGAATCACCTAGACTCGAAACTTTAGCTTACTTTGTCTCCATGGATGCTGTCTGACCTGCAGTGATTTTCAGCATTTTTTTTTTGTTTTCAGTTCAGATTCCAGAACCTGCAATAATTTGCTCCTAAACTCCATCCCTCCCCCTGTCTGGCATTGAACCAGACTCACCATAGCCCTGGTGATGTCTTTAACTCGATGATGAGTTTCTTGCCACATACCCACACTGTCGCTATGATCACCTACTTCCACTTCCGTAACATTGTATGACTCTGTCCTTGTTTCAACTCGTCAGCTGCTGTAGCTCTCATCCATGTCTTTGTTACCTATAGATTTGACTATTCCAACAGAGTCCAGGTTATTGGAATCTGCCTTCAGTAAACTTAAAATCATCCCAATTTCAGGGCAAAATCCCTTCCCTGTAGTAGAGTGGGCAATTGTGAGAAAGCTGATGAAAATTTGGCGAAAATGAAAAAAAATTGGAATCTGAATGTCAAGAAGAAAAATTCCCCATTTTCTCCTTACACTTTAAATAACAACTTCAGAATCTCACCATTGAATAGTGACTACCTTATTTCCATGCATTTGTACCTCACTAATAGCCCAATTCTCCTTATTTATAAACCATTTCCAATTCTCATCTCTTTTGTGAAGTGAATGACAGGTGCCTTTTCCCTCGGCTGGGGGCTTTCACGACAAGGGGGCATATTTTTAAGGTAAGAAGAGAAAGATTTAGAAAAGACACGAGAAACAATTTTTTTACACTGAGAGAGGTTTGTGTGCAGAATGAACTGCCAGGGGAAGTGTTGAATGCAGATACAGTTACATCATTTAAAAAACATTCAGATAAGTATATGAATAAGAAATGTTAGGAGGGATATGGGCCAAGTGTAGATAGGTGGGACTAGTTTAATTTAGGATTGTGGTTGGCGTGGACTGGTTGGACTGAAGGGTCTGTTTCTGTGTTGTATGACTCTATGCCTCTAAACTGGATGGTACAAAAAACCAGTAAACTGAAACAGTGAACTGTGGATGGCAGAAATCAGAAGCCAAAGCAGAAATTGCTGGAGAAACTCAGCTGGTCTGGCAGCATCTGTGAACTGAGAAAAACTGATTTAATGTTTTTTGAGATAGTAGGAACTGCAGATGCTGGAGAACATTAGACAACAAGGTGCAGAGCTGAATGAACACAGCAGGCCAAGCAGCATCAGAGGAGCAGGAAGGTTGATGTTTCGGGCCTAGACCCTTCGTCAGAAATTCTGAATGGTTTTTGAGTCCAGTGACCAACCTCAGCACATCATCATGACTGCTCCCTGTCCCTGTCCAACTCCCACAGAACACAATGATCTAGATGAAGGAACTGTGGGCATTTTGGCTAAGTTTGCAGACAATACGAAGATAGGTGGAAGTATAGGTAGTATTGAGGAGGTGGCAAGGCTGCAGAAGGACTTGGACAGGTTAGGACAGTGGGCAAAGAAGTGGCAGATGGAGTACAATGTGGGAAAGTGTGAGGCCATGTACTTTGGTAAGAAGAATAAAAGCATGGACTATTTTCTAAATGGGGAGAAAATTCAGAAGTCTGAAGTGCAAAGAGACTGGGGAGTTCTAGTCCAGAACTCTCTCAAGGTAAACTTGCAGGTTGAGTCAGTAGTCAGGAAGGCAAATGCAATATTGGCATTTATTTTGAGAGGACTTGAATATAAAAGCAGGGATGTACGATTGAGGCTTTATAAGGCTCTGGCCAGGCCACATTTGGAGTATTGCATGCAATTTTGGGTCCCATATTTCAGGAAGAATGTACTGGCCCTGGAGTGGGTTCAGAGGAGGTTCACTAGAATGATCCCAGGAATGGAAAGCTTAACATATGAGGAACGTTTGAAGACTGTGGGCCTGTACTCATTGGAGTTTAGAAGGATGAGGGGGAAATTATTGAAACTTGCAGAATATTGAATGGCCTGGACAGACTGGATGTTGGGAGGACACTTTCATTGGTAGGAGAGACTCGGACCTGAGGGCACAGCCTTGGAGTAAAGGGAAGACCTTTTAGAACAGAGATAAGGAGAAGCTACTTCAGCCAGAGAGTGGTGAATCAATGGAATTCACTGCCACAGAAGGCTGTGGAGGCCAGGTCGTTGAGTACATTTAAGATGGAGATAGATGGGTTCTTGATTACCAAAGGGAACAAGGGTTACAGGGAGAAAGCAGGAGAATGGTGTTGGGGAACTTATCAGCCATGATTGAATGGTGGAGCAGACTCGGTGGGCCTAATGGCCTAATTTCTTCTTCTATGTATTATGGTCTTCAACCTCTTTGCAGCTCATGGACACCTTGGACTTACATGGTTCAGCCAGGTTGTTTCTTTGTGCATATCAGGATACACTTGTATCTCATGCTCCTGTGCAGGATGTATCCTCTGCCTTTTGACTTCATTTCATCGAGCTCACTCACTTGACTGCCTCCTTGGAAAATGCTGGCCCGTGCGGCTTGCATTGCCTTTTAGTGCAGAGGGAAAGACAAGCAGCATGTCACAGTGGGGACCGCAAAACAGGCAAGGGAGTGGGCTTGTAGCCCTACGTAGCTGTGCACTACATCAATGACAAACACACTTCTTGAGCCAAATGTCCACATCTGAAAGTGAGTATGCAGCATTCCTTTGTGGACTCAAGAGAGACTACAGTCAGTCAGGACCAAACACAGTCAGCAAGGGCCTTGTCTGAGTATGGTCCAATAGCTTGGCCATGGTCAAACCACACACTTAGACCTACTGGAGTCTGGGGTTTTGTGTCCTTCCCTGTTGAATTAGCCCATGGTCAGTTTGGGATTACAGGGGTGAAACAATTGGGTGGTGAGGATTTAATGGTGGTGAAGGAGCAAGAGAGATGGTGATGTGTCACCAGTGAGTGAGTTTGAAGTGCAGAGGTCTGGAAGGTTTCACAGTTTGGGAGGATGAGGTGGGTTAAAGTCATGGTGCGGAAATGATGCAAGCAATTGTGAAAGTTGCTCTCCACAAGTCCAGGTAAGAGGTATGTGCGGTGATAAAATTAGAGTGAATGGTGACCCTGTGAGTGAAAGAAAGCGGAGAAAGAATGTGGCACTTAGTCTTGCAGACTACACGAGATAATTTACTTTTTTACCTGCACTGCTCTGCATTCTTTTTTAACCATGATGTAGAACTAACCCTGTTTGCTCTCTGGGTCCAGGCTGGCTGTGTCTTTTTTGCGTGGTTTCATGTGGCGATCAGTAGGGAAAAAGCACTCTCCCCTCTCCCTTCACCCTGTCCATCTGTACTCACAGGTCCCTGCCCACAAAGCAGAAAGCTAATGTGCTGTTTTGGGTCATTTCTTCACTGATAACAGTGGAACCACTACAGAATGTGGGGCAGTTCCTGACTTCCAGTGCCTGAAGTGATGTGCAGCTAGGCTTTAGACATGGTTCCCACCAATGGTATAAATGCTGGAAGCTACTGGCATTGATGAGCTCTTCAGCCTTTCCTACCCCTCAGTTGCATGAGAATGTTGCTGAGGTGCCCAGTTGTAGTGGAAAGTAGAACATTGCATCGGAAAAATCGCAGTGAGCCATGCTGCACTGGGTGTCACATCTCTCACTTGACCAAGTGCCTTAATTGAAGATGGGATAAATTGATCCCTCTGTGTCCACACTTGCTCAAAGTTGCCTTCAGAAAGTAACCCTTGGCTCGTTAACTGACATTCACTGCTGGTGAAACAATTTCTCAATTTTAAAATTCTATGGCTGCTTCTCATATTTGGTCAACCCACCCTATTTCTACAAATTCTCAAGAATAAAGATTGTTTGCCAATGTCACCTCAGACCTTGGATGGGATCTTCCCACCCTGAGCAACGTGGGCAATGGCGAGAAAGTTGGGAGGATTACTTGTGATGTCTAACAAAGAGCTTCTCGATGTTGGGAGCAAAAAGGTCCATTTTCCAACTGTGCAAAACGGTGAGATGAGATTCTTACTAGTGAATGGTGAGAGACCTATTTGGATGCATTGGCATGCGTTAATGGTGTTATCTCACCTCCTTCAGATCCAGTTTCACATTCTCTTACCTGCCACATAGAAACCAGATAACAATAATTCCTGACCTGAAAGTCAGAACAGCCAACCTGTTGACTTTAGATTGCCACTTGCTCTGGTGTCCCATCAGTCATCAACATCTCAGGACACGCTCCAGGATTTGCATGCACACCACACCCTTCACCCCCATCCAACTGAACCTGCAAGCTTCTATTTGCAGAGCAGAGAGCCATCTTCCCTTGGAGGCAATGGATAGGAATTGTGCAGGGCAGTTACAAACCACCAGGTCTTAACTGTGAGATGGCTGGGCTTTAATAAAAATGGTCTGGGCACCAGGAGTCCCAGAAGGGCCCAGAAGTGGTCAGTGCTTCTGCCTGCTGTAAGTGGTAGAATGTAACAAGTGGAGCAACATGGAGGTGTGGTGTATTGGTCATGAGGCAAATTTGGGAAGATAACTTGGGAAATTATGCTCATGCTTATGGATAGACACCCTCTGTAATACTCACTAAGATTGACACTTAGCTGATTTTTGGTAAAATTAATTTGATTGAGTAGGTATCCTTCCCTGCACGATACCAGTAACTTTAGAAATATACCAATAAAAAGAATTGGTGGCAGCAGTTTAGCCAGGACATCTCTGGTGGTAAGACTAGATTATTTTTCACTCACTCATAAGAGGTGGAGATTGCTGACTAGGCGAGCATTTATTACCAATCTGTAACTATCGCTCAAAAGGTGGTGAACTACCTTAATGAACTGCTCCAATGCATGGCCACAGGTACATCTACGGTTCTATGGAAGTTTATATATCAGGTACATGCCAATAAGGCTTCAAAACAAAAGGTTTCCACGAGTTTTGAGGAACAATGTTCAGTGATAGTTGCAACCTGGCCAAAGAAAACTTCTGAATTCCAATTAATGCGACACTCAGAATTTCAGCCAAGCTTCAACCGCATGATTCATGAAGTATTAAAACGGAGGTGTTAAAAACATCAGCTTGAAGGCTTGAACACTACCCATCAAGCTGAGTGAGCTTGTCAGGCTTCCAGAATAATTTAGCTATTGTGTCACTTTTCAAACACTTGTGTACTCCATCTGTACAACTCAATAGTTCAGCATTTCACTGCAATCAATTTTTATTCACCTTTTTTGCGGTAGCTCAAGCAAAAGTCAGTGGAAATGTAACTGATTGCCAAGTACTCATTCTGTTCCTACTCTGGTAGGTTTGAAATTCTCACTGAGGATAAAGTTAAACAACAAAAAAAATGAGGATGAGATATTCTTAAACAGATCAGTAACTTGTCTTGATATAATGCTATTAACAAAGGAAGACATTGCCTTGAGGCATGTCTGAAACACATCATAAATCAAAATATGATACTGAGCCACGTAAGGGCAGGTGACCAAAAGCTTGGCTGAAGAGATCAGTTTTTAGCTGTGTTTTGAAGGAGGAAAGGAATATTGAGAGGCACACTTTGAAAGAAGGGCCTTGGCAGACGAAGACATAACCATTCATTGTGATATGATATTCAGATATGCTTAAGAGGCCAGAATTAGAGGAGAACAGACTTCTTACAAGGCTGAAGAGCTGGAAGAAATTGCAGTGATTTGGGAAAGGCTAGGTTATGAAGGGAACTGAAAAAAAAAGGGAATTGTAAACTCTTTTTTATTCACTGTGAGTATTATGTACTTTACTCACTAGGCACTAAAAGATATTTCTTTGATACATGCAGTTCCTCTTCACAGGCAACCTGACTTCAAGAACGTCAGAAAATGCAGTTATTAAAAAACACATTTCAGATCTTAGAATCTCCCTACAATTTCATTGCAACGATTTGATGTTTTGGGCAATAGATCAAGTTTAATTCCCAGATCCTTTTCTTTAAATATTACATCACGCCTTCTAGATTACACTGAAGTGTCAGCCTTGGTTTTTATCTTCAGGTCCTGGAGTGAGACTTGAACCAACATAACTCAGAGGCAATGATGTTACCAAGTAATAGATTTGTTTTTGAGAAGGATAAGTGATATGTTGACAGCTCTGTGAAGTTTGAAGAGAATTCTGCTTTGTCAAAATGTAATTTTATTTGGATGTTATTACAGTCTAAGATCTCTCTGCCACTCAAGTGGCTTTGTTGGATCTCACAAAGAGGAGATAGTTATCCCAATTTTCAGCACTCTCAGCATGTTATGAGTGAAACAGCAAAGCAATAGAAACATTTTTAGACAAGTTGATGTCATCCAGATACAAATGTGAGGATTCCATGAGTTCACCTGTGATATCGATGCCATCGATTTTATGGGCTCTTGTCACACAGTTGGAGTGTCCCTACACCTGGTCCAGGGGGCCCAAGTTCAACAGCCAACTGCTCCAGAGGTGTGGAAAACACCTGTCGGCAGATTGATTAGAAAATACCGATGAAAGCATCCAAGCTGAAGAAAATTTATTTCTCTGCAAGTTTCAACAAAAAGATTGTTCTGTTTCATTTTGGAAGCAGTAATTAGACACTGAAATTTTCACTTCACCAATATGCAAATAATTCCAGAACATTCACTGTAAGTGTGCACTTTTTACAACATGACTGTCCTCTTGAAGATAACAAGGTGTGGGGCTGGATGAACACAGCAGGACAAGCAGCATCATAGGAGCAGGAAAGCTTGACGTTTCGGGCCTAGACCCTTCATCAGAAATGGGGGAGGGGAAGAGGGTTCTGAAATAAATAGGGAGAGAGGGGAGGCCGATAGAAGATGGATAGAGGAGAGGATAGGTGGAGAGGAGACAGACAAGTCGAAGAGCGGGGATGGAGCCAGTAAAGGTGAGTGTGGGGGGGTGGAGGAGATAGGTCAGTCCAGGGAGGACGGACAGGTCAAGGGGGTGGGATGAGGTTAGTAGATAGGAGATGGGGGTGGGGCTTGAGGTGGGAGGAGGGGATAGGTGAGAGGAAAGACAGGTTAGGGAGGCGGAGATGAGCTGGGCTGGTTTTGGGATGAGGTTGGGGGAGGGGAGATTTTGAAGCTTGTGAAATCCACATTGATACCATTGGGCTGCAGGGTTCCCAGGCTGAGTATGATTTGCTGTTCCTGCAGCCTTCAGGTGGCATCACTGTGGCATTGCAGGAGGCCCAGGATGGACATGTCATCTGAGGAATGGGAGGGGGAGTTGAAATGGTTCGCAACTGGGAGGTGCAGTTGTTTGTTGTGAACTGAACGCAGGTGTTCGGCAAAGCAGTCCCCAAGCCTCCGCTTGGTTTCCCTGATGTAGGGAAAGCCACAACGGGTACAGTGGATGCAGTATACCGCATTGGCAGATGTGCAGGTGAACATCTGCCTGATGTGGAAAGTCTTCTTGGGGCCTGGGATTGGGGTGAGGGAGGAGGTGTGGGGGCAGGTGTAGCACTTCCTGCGGTTGCAGGGAAAAGTGCCGGGTGTGGTGGGGCTGGAGGGGAGAGTGGAGCGGACAAGGGAGTCGCGGAGGGAGTGTTCCCTCCGGAAAGCAGATAAGGGTGGGGAGGGAAAAATGTCTTTGGTGGTGGGGTCAGATTGCAGATGGCGGAAGTGTCGGAGGATGATGCGTTGGATCTGGAGGTTGGTGGGGTGGTACGTGAGGATGAGGGGGATTCTGTTTCGGTTATTATTGCGGGGATGGAGTGTGAGGGATGAGTTGCGGGAAATGCGGGAGACACAGTCGAGGGCGTTCTCGACCACTGTGGGGGGGGAAGTTGCGGTCCTTGAAGAATGAGGTCATCTGAGGTGTACGGGAGTGGAATGTCTCTTCGTGGGAGCAGATGCGGCAGAGGAGAAGGAATTGGGAATAGGGGATGGCATTTTTGCAGGAAGGTGGGTGGGAGGAGGTGTATTCCAGGTAGCTGTGGGAGTCAGTGGGCTTGAAATAGACATTGGTTTTCAGGTGGTTACCCGAGATGGAGACAGAGAGGTCCAGGAAGGAGAGAGAAGTGTTGGAGATGGTCCAGGTGAACTTCAGATTGGGGTGGAAGGTGTTGGTGAAGTGAATGAACTGTTCAAGCTCCTCGTGGGAACACAAGGCGGCGCCGATACAGTCATCAATGTAACGGAGGAAGAGGTGGGGTTTAGGGCCAGTGTAGGTACGGAAGAGGGATTGTTCCACGTAACCTACAAAGAGGCATGCATAGCTTGGGCCCATGCGGGTACCCATGGCCACCCCCTTTGTCTGCAGGAAGTGGGAGGAATTGAAAGAGACGTTGTTGAGGGTGAGGACGAGTTCGGCTAAGCGGAGGAGGGTGTCAGTGGAGGGGGATTGGTCCGTTCTGCAGGACAGGAAGAAGCAGAGGGCCTTTAGGCCATCTGCATGGGGAATACAGGTGTATAGGGACTGGATATCCATAGTAAAAATGAGGTGTTGGGGACCAGGGAATTGGAAGTTCTGGAGGAGGTGGAGGGTGTGGGTGGTGTCATGGACGTAGGTAGGGAGTTCCTGGACCAAGGGGGTGAAAATGAAGTCACGGGAAGGTGGAGATGAGTTCGGTGGGGCAGGAGCAGGCGGAGACAAGGGTCGACCAGGGCATTCAGGTTTGTGGAATTTGGGAAGGAGATAGAAGCGGGCGGTGCAGGGTTGGGGAACGATGAGGTTGGAGGCGGTGGGTGGGAGGTCACCTGAGGTGATGAAGTTGTGGATGGTTTGGGAGATGATGGTTTAGTGCTCGGGGGTAGGGTCATGATCCAGGGGGCGGGAGAAGAAGGTGTCGGAGAGTTGGTGATTGATGGCATGATGGCAGTTGGAGATGACCATCTCCAATTGCCGTCAATACATCAATTCCCTCAACCTCTCTACCCCTCTCAAACACTCCAACCTCTCCACCGCAGAACATGCAGCCCTCCGCTCCCTCCGCTCCAATCCCAACCTCAACATAAAACCCATGGACAAGGGAGGGGCAGTCGTAGTATGGCGCACTGAACTCTACATTACTGAGGCCAAGCACCAACTCTCCGACACCTCCTCCCTCCGCCCCCTGGATCATGACCCCACCCCCGAGCACCAAACCATCATCTCCCAAACCATCCACAACCTCATCACTTCAGGTGACCTCCCACCCACCGCCTCCAACCTCATCGTTCCCCAACCCTGCACCGCCCGCTTCTATCTCCTTCCCAAAATCCACAAACCTGAATGCCCTGGTCGATCCATTGTCGCCGCCTGCTCCTGCCCCACCGAACTCATCTCCAGCTTCCCTCGACTCCATTTTCACCCCCTTGGTCCAGGAACTCCCTACCTACGTCCGTGACACCACCCACGCCCTCCACCTCCTCCAGAACTTCCAATTCCCTGGTCCCCAACACCTCATTTTTACTATGGACGTTCAGTCCCTAGACACCTGTATTCCCCATGCAGATGGCCTAAAGGCCCTCCGCTTCTTCCTGTCCCGCAGAACTGACCAATCCCCCTCCACCGACACCCTCCTCCGCTTAGCCAAACTCGTCCTCACCGTCAACAACTTCTCTTTCAATTCCTCCCAATTCCTGCAGACAAAGGGGGTGGCAGTGGGTACCTGCATGGGCCCAAGCTATGCATGCCTCTTTGTAGGTTACGTGGAACAATCCCTCTTCCGTACCTGCACTGGCCCTAAACCCCACCTCTTTCCTCTGTTACATTGATGACTGTATCGGCGCCGCCTCGTGCTCCCACGAGGAGCTCAAACAGTTCATCCACTTCACCAACACCTTCCATCCCAACCTGAAGTTCACCTGGAACATCTCCAACACTTCTCTCTCCTTCCTGGACCTCTCTGTCTCC
>JAHRHZ010000144.1:84180308-84222106 GCA_024137785.1 Ginglymostoma cirratum
ATGGACATGTCATCTGAGGAATGGGAGGGGGAGTTGAAATGGTTCGCAACTGGGAGGTGCAGTTGTTTGTTGTGAACTGAACGCAGGTGTTCGGCAAAGCAGTCCCCAAGCCTCCGCTTGGTTTCCCTGATGTAGGGAAAGCCACAACGGGTACAGTGGATGCAGTATACCGCATTGGCAGATGTGCAGGTGAACATCTGCCTGATGTGGAAAGTCTTCTTGGGGCCTGGGATTGGGGTGAGGGAGGAGGTGTGGGGGCAGGTGTAGCACTTCCTGCGGTTGCAGGGAAAAGTGCCGGGTGTGGTGGGGCTGGAGGGGAGAGTGGAGCGGACAAGGGAGTCGCGGAGGGAGTGTTCCCTCCGGAAAGCAGATAAGGGTGGGGAGGGAAAAATGTCTTTGGTGGTGGGGTCAGATTGCAGATGGCGGAAGTGTCGGAGGATGATGCGTTGGATCTGGAGGTTGGTGGGGTGGTACGTGAGGATGAGGGGGATTCTGTTTCGGTTATTATTGCGGGGATGGAGTGTGAGGGATGAGTTGCGGGAAATGCGGGAGACACAGTCGAGGGCGTTCTCGACCACTGTGGGGGGGAAGTTGCGGTCCTTGAAGAATGAGGTCATCTGAGGTGTACGGGAGTGGAATGTCTCTTCGTGGGAGCAGATGCGGCAGAGGAGAAGGAATTGGGAATAGGGGATGGCATTTTTGCAGGAAGGTGGGTGGGAGGAGGTGTATTCCAGGTAGCTGTGGGAGTCAGTGGGCTTGAAATAGACATTGGTTTTCAGGTGGTTACCCGAGATGGAGACAGAGAGGTCCAGGAAGGAGAGAGAAGTGTTGGAGATGGTCCAGGTGAACTTCAGATTGGGGTGGAAGGTGTTGGTGAAGTGAATGAACTGTTCAAGCTCCTCGTGGGAACACAAGGCGGCGCCGATACAGTCATCAATGTAACGGAGGAAGAGGTGGGGTTTAGGGCCAGTGTAGGTACGGAAGAGGGATTGTTCCACGTAACCTACAAAGAGGCATGCATAGCTTGGGCCCATGCGGGTACCCATGGCCACCCCCTTTGTCTGCAGGAAGTGGGAGGAATTGAAAGAGACGTTGTTGAGGGTGAGGACGAGTTCGGCTAAGCGGAGGAGGGTGTCAGTGGAGGGGGATTGGTCCGTTCTGCAGGACAGGAAGAAGCAGAGGGCCTTTAGGCCATCTGCATGGGGAATACAGGTGTATAGGGACTGGATATCCATAGTAAAAATGAGGTGTTGGGGACCAGGGAATTGGAAGTTCTGGAGGAGGTGGAGGGTGTGGGTGGTGTCATGGACGTAGGTAGGGAGTTCCTGGACCAAGGGGGTGAAAATGAAGTCACGGGAAGGTGGAGATGAGTTCGGTGGGGCAGGAGCAGGCGGAGACAAGGGTCGACCAGGGCATTCAGGTTTGTGGAATTTGGGAAGGAGATAGAAGCGGGCGGTGCAGGGTTGGGGAACGATGAGGTTGGAGGCGGTGGGTGGGAGGTCACCTGAGGTGATGAAGTTGTGGATGGTTTGGGAGATGATGGTTTAGTGCTCGGGGGTAGGGTCATGATCCAGGGGGCGGGAGAAGAAGGTGTCGGAGAGTTGGTGATTGATGGCATGATGGCAGTTGGAGATGACCATCTCCAATTGCCGTCAATACATCAATTCCCTCAACCTCTCTACCCCTCTCAAACACTCCAACCTCTCCACCGCAGAACATGCAGCCCTCCGCTCCCTCCGCTCCAATCCCAACCTCAACATAAAACCCATGGACAAGGGAGGGGCAGTCGTAGTATGGCGCACTGAACTCTACATTACTGAGGCCAAGCACCAACTCTCCGACACCTCCTCCCTCCGCCCCCTGGATCATGACCCCACCCCCGAGCACCAAACCATCATCTCCCAAACCATCCACAACCTCATCACTTCAGGTGACCTCCCACCCACCGCCTCCAACCTCATCGTTCCCCAACCCTGCACCGCCCGCTTCTATCTCCTTCCCAAAATCCACAAACCTGAATGCCCTGGTCGATCCATTGTCGCCGCCTGCTCCTGCCCCACCGAACTCATCTCCAGCTTCCCTCGACTCCATTTTCACCCCCTTGGTCCAGGAACTCCCTACCTACGTCCGTGACACCACCCACGCCCTCCACCTCCTCCAGAACTTCCAATTCCCTGGTCCCCAACACCTCATTTTTACTATGGACGTTCAGTCCCTAGACACCTGTATTCCCCATGCAGATGGCCTAAAGGCCCTCCGCTTCTTCCTGTCCCGCAGAACTGACCAATCCCCCTCCACCGACACCCTCCTCCGCTTAGCCAAACTCGTCCTCACCGTCAACAACTTCTCTTTCAATTCCTCCCAATTCCTGCAGACAAAGGGGGTGGCAGTGGGTACCTGCATGGGCCCAAGCTATGCATGCCTCTTTGTAGGTTACGTGGAACAATCCCTCTTCCGTACCTGCACTGGCCCTAAACCCCACCTCTTTCCTCTGTTACATTGATGACTGTATCGGCGCCGCCTCGTGCTCCCACGAGGAGCTCAAACAGTTCATCCACTTCACCAACACCTTCCATCCCAACCTGAAGTTCACCTGGAACATCTCCAACACTTCTCTCTCCTTCCTGGACCTCTCTGTCTCCATCTCGGGCAACCACCTGGAAACCAATGTCCATTTCAAGCCCACTGACTCCCACAGCTAGCTGGAATACACCTCCTCCCACCCACCTTCCTGCAAAAATGCCATCCCCTATTCCCAATTCCTTCGCCTCCACCGCATCTGCTCCCAGGATGAGAAATTCCACTCCCGTACACCTCAGATGTCCTCATTCTTCAACGACCGCAACTTCCCCCCAACAGTGGTCGAGAACGCCCTCGACCGTGTCTCCCGCATTTCCCGCAACTCATCCCTCACACCCCGTCCCCGCAATAATAACCAAAAAAGAATCCCCCTCGTCCTCACGTACCACCCACCAACCTCCCGGATCCAACGTATCATCCTCTGACACTTCCGCCATCTGCAATCTGACCCCACCACCAAAGACATTTTTCCCTCCCCACCCTTATCTGCCTTCCGGAGGGAACACTCTCTCCGCGACTCCCTTGTCCGCTCCACTCTCCCCTCCAGCCCCACCACACCCGGCACTTTTCCCTGTAACCGCAGGAAGTGCTACACCTGCCCCCACACCTCCTCCCTCACCCCAATCCCAGGCCCCAAGAAGACTTTCCACATCAGGCAGATGTTCACCTGCACATCTGCCAATGCGGTATACTGCATCCGCTGTACCCGTTGTGGCTTTCTCTACATCAGGGAAACCAAGTGGAGGCTTGGGGACCGCTTTGCAGAACACCTGCGCTCAGTTCGCAATAAACAACTGCACCTCCCAGTTGCGAACCATTTCAACTCCCCCTCCCATTCCTCAGATGACATGTCCATCCTGGGCCTCCTGCAATGCCACAGTGATGCCACCTGAAGGCTGCAGGAACAGCAAATCATACTCAGCCTGGGAACCCTGCAGCCCAATGGTATCAATGTGGATTTCACAAGCTTCAAAATCTCCCCTCCCCCAACCTCATCCCAAAATCAGCCCAGCTCATCTCCACCTCCCTAACCTGTTTTTCCTCTCACCTATCCCCTCCTCCCACCTCAAGCCCCACCCCCATCTCCTATCTGCTAACCTCATCCCACCCCCTTGACCTGTCCATCCTCCCTGGACGGACCTATCTCCTCCGTACGCATCCCCCCCACCTACACTTACCTTTACTGGCTCCATCCCCGCCTCTTCGACTTGTCTGCCTCCTCTCCACATATCCTCTCCTCTGTCCATCGTCTATCTGCCTCCCCCGTCTCTCTATTTATTTCAGAACCCTCTTCCCCTCCCCCGTTTCTGATGAAGGGTCTAGGCCCGTAACATCAAGCTTTCCTGCTCCTGTGATGCTGCTTGGCCTGCTGTGTTCATCCAGCCCCACACCTTGTCATCTCGGATTCTCCAGTATCTGCAGTACCTTTTATCTCTGTCTCTTTAAGATAATCAGTTTAATGAGATTTTAAGCATAAAGTTGCCATAGTCCTACAAGACCATAGGTCTGTTCTCGTATTCGAAAGAGAGACCCTCAAGTGGTGGTTTTAACCTGAGGTTCACCATGCTTCATGAGAAGGGAGATGTTGAGAAGAAGTCATTCATCCAGCCAACCAAGCTGACCAACCCCCCCAACAGGGTTTTATTGTGACATTTTTGTTCTTAATTCTGCAGTGTATCATGTGCAATGCTTGACCTTTTTGTTTCGAGAGCTTACAGGCTTGTACAATCTACAAGAACAGCACAATCTAAGATCAGAAATTCATGTCTTCATGATATATTTAATATGTGACGTCTTCACTGATGGTTAAGTGGTTTAATTTCAAATAAATGTTCTGTTCTGTTTCATTTTTCAAGACATTTAAACCGAGAAATGACTGCCTATTTTCTGGTCAGCACAGCTAGTGCGTCTCAAAGTATTTTCATGTGCCCTTTCACAAGCTGCACGCAAGCTGCATTTTATGAATTATAATGAGATGAATATTGACAAAGGCAAAGTTTCCTGATTTTTTCACAGAATGGTTTTGAAGAGCAAACGGTTTTGAAGATCACCCATGTAAAATATAAAATAGGCACTGTAGTTTTCATCTTTAATAGCGATCATTTATATTTTGAATTTGAAACATTTAATTTGTTTTATTTTAGGCATTTGAGCGTTAAATTATTCAGTGTTTCTTCTTTTGGCAGCTATTTTTTTCCCAATGCAACTCTCCGTTCCTGTCATAGTGTCATACAGTGTGGAAACAGACCCATTGTTCCAACAAGTCCATGCCTGCTATGCTCCCAAACTAAACTAGCCCCACCTGCCTGCCCTTGGCCCATATCCCTTCTGAAATAACTGCTCAGAGCCTGGTGCGCCATCACCAAGTCACCTTTATTTACTTATGCACAGTACACTGGCTGTAGCCAGCCAGCTTAAAGTCAGTCCCCTGAAATGAGAGGATCCTAAATCCTCTGTTTATATTGGTCAGCCGGGCTTCCTGATTGGCTCATGTTAACAAACCCAAACAAGGATCTCATATTCAACAGGATCTGCCTAGTTCCAATCACTACACCTTCAAACCTTTTCTATTCATGACCTTATCCAGATGTCTTTCAGACATAACTGTACCTGCTTTCTTGACAATTCATTCCATGCACGAACCACCCTCTCTGTAAAAAAGTTGCCTCTCATGTCCTTTTTAAATCATTCTCCTCTCACCTTAAAAACATGCCCCCTCGTATTGAACTATCCCCCTCTAGGGAAAATACCCTTGTCATTCACCTTATCTGTACCCCTCACGATTTTATAAATCTCAATAAGGTCACCCCTCAACCTCCCATGCTCCAGTGAAAAAGGTCCTAGCCTTTTCAGTCTATTTTTATACTTCAAATCCTCCATTGCTGGCAGCATCTGCTAACAGCTAATTCCAAGACAGCACCCCAAAATGTTGGAACTTAAAGGACCCATTCCTTCATTCTGACTACTAAAAGTTAAAATAATCATTTGTAATGATCACCACAGCTATCAAATGTTAAAAACCTGGAAATATTGTGCCGTGTACCCATGCTTTATTAAAGACTGCCTGTCTGTCCCCGATAAGCTCTGGAACGCAAATCCATTTAGTTGCCGAAAACTTAATTGTATAAGAAAATCAGAAACTGCTGGAGAAACTCAGCAAGTCTGGCAGCTTCGCCAGAGAGAAAGCAGACTTAGCTTTTCAAGAACAGCTACCCTTCCTCAGAACTCAACTCTGAAGAAGGGTCACTGGACACAAAACATTATTGCTGCTTCCTCTCCACAGATGTTGCCAGACCTGCTGATTTTCTCTAGCAATTTCTGTTTTTGTTTCACATCTTCAGCAGCTGTAGCTCTTTCTTTTGGATAATTGTGAGTGTGGCTATGGATTTTGATTTGGGTCTTTTGTGGTGCCAGTGCACGTTTAGTATATTTTAGATTCCATTGCCAGGAGCAAATGAGATAGCTGGTTTCTAGGTGTCAGTAGAAGGGTCTTGGGATCCGATGACCTTCTGCCTTTCCATGGTTGTAAGGCACTCTTGTGACTGCTTGAACCACATCCATTGGTGCAAGGACTTCCCATTCCAGCCACTTTCCATCAAATATTTTGCCACTTTTGGTGTCAGGTACACCAGGAACTATAATTGTCTTGTTAAAAAATCCCAGTGCCTAAGGAAGGAATCAAGTTGGCTTCGTAATCAGCATGCTTCTGCTACTTTATTGTCCATCCACTTGCTCCTTGGAGCATTCATTACTCAAGCAGTAAATGTAAATAAGAGCTAAATAAGAGTTAAGAGTCTAAGGGGTAGAAATGTCTTTTCTGTACTGTGCAGGCATTGTTTCATGGTTGTTTTCTGGACTTCGGACAAAGTGATTGATCAATTAGTGAGCTCCGACTAGCAGGAAAAGCCTGGGATGAGTATTTATTATGTTGGCATCCCTCAAGAAATCCCAACATGTAAACAAGTGTTCAATATAGAGTCAGATTTTCACTCCAGGGTCCGGTGAGCAGAGATGGGAATATTCTGGATATTGAAAACCCAACTTTTAAAAGTGGCTGGCCGGGTGGTAGATTTTCAGTTGAGGGAATGTGCTCTGAATTAAAGGTCAGGAGGGCATTTCTATAAAGTTGAAGAGGCTGCTGGATGAGGAGGGCTGGTGGAAGCACGGACTCGTGGATTGAGCATGGTAAACAAAGTTTAAAATAAAGATTTATTCATGAAACATCCTTCCATCCCTATTTACTTTGTTTATTTCCTTTACTTACCACTCTCTACATCTATCCTACCACCTCCAATAATCTGTGCACATATGCACTTAGGTCCCTCTGCTCTTGCACACCCTTTGGAATTGTACCCCTGATTTTATACTGTCTTTCAGTGAACTTCTGACCATGGTATGTAACCTCACTTCAGTGCATTGAACTTCGCCTGCCACCTTTCTGCTCACTCCATCAACTGCTCAGTGGTTTTTGGGAGTTCTACGCTATCCTCCTTACAGTTTATAATTCTCCCAAGTTTAATGTCATCTGCAAATTTGGAAATTGTCTCCTGCACAGCAAGATCATCATAGAATCATATAACCCCTATAATGTGGAGGCAGGCCATTCGGGCCATCAAGTCCACACTGAACCTCCAAAGACCACCCAACCCAGACCCACCCCCCTACCCTATTCTTGTAATCCTGCATTTCCCATGGCCAATCCGTCTAACCTGCCAATCTTTGGACTGTGGGAGGAAAGCGGAGCACCCGGAGGAAACCCACGCAGACATGGGGAGAATGTGCAACCTCCACATAGACAGTTGCCCAAGGTTGGAACTGAGCCCAAGTCCTTGGCGCTGTGAGGTAGCAGTGCTAACCACTGAGTCAGATCATTTCTATAAGTAAGGAAAAGAAGTGCTCCCAATATCGACTCATGGGGAACTCTATTACAAACCTTCATCTAACCAGAAAAATATTCATTGACCATTGCTCTATTTCTATCACTTGGCCAATTTTGTACACATATTGCCACTGTTTCACTTGTATCATGATGCACAACTTTCCACACAAGTCTGTTGTGAGGCACTGTATCAAACTTCTTCTGGAAATCCATGTATACCAGATCAGAAAGCCTTATCTTCATCAATCCTTTCCATTACTATATCAAAAAATGCCAACAATTTAGGTAAACATAGTTTCTCCTTTAGAAATCCATGCTGACTCAACCTAATCATTCCACCTTTTTCCATGTCCCGACTGATTCTATCCCAAATTGTTGTTTCCAAAATGTTCCCCTTTAACAGAGTTAAACTAATTGCTCTATAATTGCTTAGATAATCTTTACAACCTTTTTTAAGCAAGGTGCCAGTCTTTTGGCACACACCACCCCTCCCTCCAGAATCCAAGGAAGAATGAAAAATTATGGCTCTGCATTTCCTCACTTCCTTCAAAAGCTTTCAATGCATCTCATCCAGTCCACAGTCCCTTGTTAATTTGAAGAGCCAATGATGATTAATTTCGATCTTCTCTAGTGACAGAGTTCCGTTCTCTGACAGCATGACCCGAGCAGCATCCTCCTCTTTTTTGTAAAGACAGATGCAAAGTATTCCTTAAATAACTCAGCCCTGTCCCTTGCTTCTGTCTGTAAATCCTCTTCTTGGTCTCTGATCGGCCCTACTCATCCTTTAACCACTGTCTTGCTGTTGAGAAGAATTTGGCGTTTCCCTTCATATTTCCTGCTAATCCTTTCTCATAATTCCTCTTTGCTTTTCTTATTTACTTTTTCACTTCCCCATAAGCTTTTGATATTTCTTTTAATTCTCAATTGTATTCCTGCCTTACACCCGTCATAAGCACACCTTTCCTTTCTAGTGTTAATTTCTACCTTCCTTGTTATCCAAGGAACTCTGGATTTGTTGTGCTTTTTGCATAAGGGGAGATATACCTCAAAGTATCGAAACCATCTGATCTTTGAAGATGGCCCATTGTTCAGTTACTGATCTTCCAATCAATAGTACTCCACTCTGGTCTAGCCCCATTGAAGTCAACTCTCTACCAGTTGATTGTTGCTCCATATTCTACAGTGCCAAAGTGAAACACATAGAGTCATAGAGTCACGCAGCATGGAAGCGGACCTTTCGTTTCAACCACTTCATGACGATCATAATCCAAAACTAAACTAGTCCCATCTGCCTGCTCTTGGCCCACATCCCGACAAACCTTTCCTATTCATATGTCAAAATATCTTTTACGTGTTGTAATTGTACCCACATCCACCACTTCATCAGGAATGCGAAACACCCTATGTGTAAAAAATTCACTCCTTATGTCTTTTTTATATCTTTCTTCACTCACCTTAAAAATGTGTCCCCCAGTCTTGAAACTCCACATCTTAGAGAAAAGACAACTATTAACTCTATCTACATTTCTCATTATTTTATAAACTTTTATCAGGTCAGCTCTCAACCTCCTACATTTCAGAGGGAAAAAAAGGTCCCAGCCTATCCAGCCTTTCCTTATAACTCAAAACTTCCATACCTAGCAACATCCTGCTGGTATACCTCTTCTGAACCCTCTCCAGATTGATAATATCCTTCATATAATGACACTGTCTCCTAAATAATTCCCCACTGACACTTAATCCACTTGGCCGACCTCAATTCCAAGGACCAGGTCCAGCAATGTTCTAAGGTCCAAATGGACTGGACACATCTGCTGCAGGAAACATGCTCCAACACAATCCAGAAATACTACAGAGGGTCTTCGAGACTGGGATGTTAAATGTATTCATTGATGAGATAGACAAATTTATAAGCGTTCATGGAATCAAGAGTTATAGAGAAAAGGCAATAACATGGAGTTAAGAATTATTAGGTTAGCCATGATCTCTTTGAATGATGGAGCTGAATCGTTGAGCTCGGTGGCCTACTCCTGCTCCTGCATCTTAGAGTTTTATAGTCTAATGTTCTCTCTCCCTTCTGGTACAATGTAAACACATTCCCATTTATATTGGTGTCATCATGAATTGTCATGATGAGGGCAAGATAAAAAGCTTCAAAAAATATTTTTTTTTGATCAACAAAACCTTCTTCTTTGTCCTTCCTGCACCGTCCCGTCTTTCATTGGCCTAAAAAAAGTCTTTCACTTCTGTCTTTCTCTGTGATGGAAGATCAATGGCCTGAGACATTTATTCTTTTTCCACAGATGCTGCCTGATCTGCTGAGGTCTTTTTACCCTTTTTCTTTTTCTGTGAGTTTTCCAGGACCCATTGTTTTCTTTTCATTTGTATGACCACAATTGAAGTGTTAGCTTAAATTTTGTACTCACTGGTACTTAAATTTACAATTCTCTGACTCAGAGGTGTAAGTGCTAACATTTAACCACTGTTGATTCTGTATGATTTGCCAGTCATACTACTGTCTGCATCCTTGTCTCTAACTCTTTCCTTACTGCTGTGTGATTGATGCAATATCTGCTTTCCATCATAGTATTGATATGCTAAAAATGGCCTGACAGATTGGAGCTAAATCTTCCCAATTATTTCATTTCTACTTTATATTGTGGATAGGATAAAATGAGAAACATAAAGTTCAGTGTTATTAAAATCATACTTCTCAGGTCCAAAAATATCAGGATTTAATCCCAATACATAGAGCATAGAACAGTACAACACAGGAACGGGCCCTTCTGCCCACTATGTTGTACAGAACATGATGCCAAAGTTAAACTAATGCCTTCTGCTTGCCCTTGGTCCATACCCCTCCATCCATATCCCTCCATTCCTTGCACATTGTTGTGCTTATCTAAAAGTCCCATAAATGCCTTTATTATGACTGCCTCCACCATCACCCCTGGCAGCACGTTCCACACCGCTACCTCTCTCTGTCTAAAAAACAGATCTCTCACGTATCCTTTGAACATTCCCTCTCTCACCTTAAATGCATGCCCCCTAGTATTAGACATGTGATAGGTTTTTAATCCTAGAGAAGAAAGAATAAATTATCAAATTCTTTAAAACAAGTTTAATTGAAACCTTATATTTCCAAAGCACCAAATAATGTTTCAATACATTGAGTTACTTCAGGTGTTGCTGACTTTTATTTAGCCTTAAGGCATACTTCTTGGTTCATCTGTACTCAAAGCAATTCAAATGCCAGATAGCTTGCTTCTACTTAATTTTATTCAACACTTCTTATGTTAAGTTGTTGACAGCGAGTGGTGTCACCAGCTGCCTCACAGGATGTTTGGCTGATGTGTCTTTCACAGCTGAATGTTATATTGTCAGGTTGGTTGCATTCCTGGATGTTACATCATTGCTGTGTTGATGTGTTAGTACTTCTGCCAATCTAGTTTCTGTTTGGCACGTATTTCAATCGTAAGCATTTTTCCTAACGGTGTGAAGAATTTGAACCCCTGTAAAAGTAATTTAAAAATAGACGTAAATTTGTTGCTGATTCGGAATAGGAGTAAGAATAGGCCATTTGGCCCCGTAAGCCTGCTGATTGCAGTCTTAACTCCACTTTCTCACCTGTCCTCGATAACCTACTCAGTTTTTTAATCAAACATCTAACTAATCTACAGCCATTTAATGATTTACATGTGGCTATTTAATTATTTAAACTATTTAAGAATAATTTACTCCTTGTAGGAATGAAATTTAACAGCTTAAATTGTCAAGTTTCTATATTAAGGAGAGATTTTTTGGCATTGCAAGAGCAGTTATCAGACAATTAGCAGGGTATTTGCCATATTAATTGGGACCTGTAATATTCTATACTGTTTTCATGGACAATTAATATACAAAATCGGAAAGCTCAAGGGAAAGTGAAGAGTGAGGTGTCATTTGTGTAAGGAAAGTGTCTGAATAGTGTAAATTGGCCAGCAGTTTCTGAAATTTTGTAATTCATTGAGAATCTCCCCATCCCGTAGGGGCTGTGTGCAGCTCAGTTAGCTGGATGGCTGGTTTGCAAAGCAGTGTGATGCCAATAGTATAGATTCAAATCCCATACCAGCTGCATTATCCATGAAGGACTTTCCTCTCAACTCTCCCCTCATCTGAGGTATGGCGGCCCTCCATTTAAATTCCCATCAGTCATCTCTCTTTCTGTCTCTATAATGAGAGCAGGCCTATGGTCTGGTAAGACAATGGTGACTTGACTTGAGTTCACATCCTCTGTGTGAGCTGATTGGCAGATTAATCATAGAACACACTTTTCCACAAAGTCTGCTCCAGCAAAAACAGTTTTGAAAATGTCCCTTTGGTAACATAGTTCAACTCTCAATCACATCCTTGCTGAACTGTGTAAGATATTATTATTAGTCATACACACGCACATTCCATGATGGGATGAGATAGGGGGAAATGGTGCACAAATAATTAAAAGTCCATTTGGCACCATTGCATTTGTATGCTGTTTCCAAAAAGGAGGACAAACTCTCAAGCAGTGTGATTTAGATACTTCTTAATAAACTTGCAGCACCCAAACCTGGAAGACATTGGGATTTCTGTGCTGTTCTATTTTCCATCAATCATTTCAAACCTACAAGCATTTAAAAATGTTGAAAGTATCATTCTGTCGTGAGACACCCCCAATGATCCTAATTTTGTCTTCATGAGACATATGAGAAATGGATATTTTATTGAGTCCTGTATTTTAAAGAGGTAGATACAATTTCACTAGCTTATACTCCACAGAATAACAAATGTGCTGAGCTAACTGAGCATCTTAGTTTCCATTACCTGCATATTGAATGGTAGGTTAGTTGTGTGAAGTATCATTTGTATAGAAAATATAAGCTTATGAAGATCACAAATGAAAATAAATGACAAATACAAAAAAAACTAACTTACAGCATTAGAGATAATAGATTTTTCTCTTTAGGGAGAAGGCTGATTAGGCCATTTTTATACTTGAATGTGTTATTTTACATAACGATATTTTTCTGAATGCAAATACACATGCGATATTTGGATTTTGACCTATGTTTATCCTCTTAACCAGTTTATATTCCAATTGAAAGCAATCAACTCTTTCCTTCCAGGGAGTTTTCAAATAAGATACAAACTGGACGGTGATAATGATCCTGTTTTCTTGAGCATTGATACCAGAAACTGGGCAAATGGCCACGTTCACAGTGTCAAGATCGATCGAGAAGGGCAAGACATCTATATTCAGGTAATACACGACATTAAATAGTTCACTCATAAAAGAGTATTTGACTACATAGGAGTAACTCTGTGGCTATGTAAATTATATCAACACTATGCAAATTCCAGATACTAAATGTTTTGGCTACGTAATAATCTTGGATATAGTCAGTGAACATAGTTAGTGGAATATATGATTCAGTGCATTCAAAGTAATTACATACATAGAATTTATGCTTTGTGATGTAATGAGCTTGTGAAATATATCAGAAAAATACAAGTCCATGTTTTTTCTTTGGTCCTTTTCTCTTTAAGGCAATCAAAATTTCTCTTAGACAGCTTGCCAGGAGTTTTTTGTGATCTGAACTTCAGAAGCAGAATTAACCAATACCTGCTGATCAAGACTTGTTGATCCAGGTTATGATTAAATCGTAGATAGGCTCATATTTTACCACTTTGTACCCAAAAACTCAATCCCACAGTCTTTGTGCTTTCAGCAACAGCCAAAATTGCCTCAGCAAGATATTTATCATTGTGACAGCTGCCTTTAGCTGTTTGCATCCTGTAGCCATGCTACATATGGTGGAAAAAGACACAAAAGGAGACTCTCATGAAGGTTCAGAGAAAAAACCACGATCTCTAAACCTCACAGACAAGAAAGAGCCCAGGTTAAATCCCCAGTCTTGATGCTTAATGTGGAGACAACTCTTCATATGAGAATAATCATCCATTGCATGTAGAATGGAGACAAGTTAGAGTTTTCTGACATTCATAATGGGGAGGCAGTAGCCTGGTGTTATTATGGCTAGATGATTATTCTAAAGACCCAGATGATGTTCTGGTGACCTGTGTTCAAATCCTACCATGGCAAGTGGTGAATTTTTAATCCAATAAAAATCTAGAATTAAGTGTCTGATGATGACCATGAAACCCTTGTTGATTGTTGGGGTAAAAAACCCATCTATTTCACTGATGTCCTTTTGGGAAGGAAGCTGCCATTCTTACCTGGTCTGGCTACATGTGACTCCAGATCGACAGCAATGTGGTTGAGTCTTAGCTGCCTGATAGACGATAAATGCTGGCATAGCAAGCGACACCCTCACCTCATGAATGTATTTTTAAAAAATACACTTTTATGAGCTCTACTAGAACATATTGACTGTATAGAGAAATATTGGAAACACATAATCCTTTTTAAGTTTGAAGAGTTGTGAGATATGCTTTGAACAGCTCCACCACTAATTCTGTGTGGCAGTGCTAGTTCAGAGAACCATGATGACATTATTACTTATGCATCTGTAATAAGAAAATCACATGACTGAAATAGCCCTGTGAACAGATTCTGGCATTTAAGTCACTGAAGGAAGAGGATGCTTAATAACTCATCAAGTCATGGCTCTTTTAGAATGCAAAGTCTAATTATACCACTTTTCTGAAGTTAGCTAATTAATGGTAGAGACTTGATTTAGTTTGATATTGCTTGTACAGCTCAAAGACTAGTGTGAATTAAAACCAGAATACTGTCCTGTAGCTGCTGTGATTTATTTTAACTGGGATGTTCAATATTCAGCTACAATGCATAAAAACGTTGTGTACTAGTTTAGAGGGAAGGCGTCCGGACAGAGGACTACATTCTGTAGTTATACACCAGGTGATCCAATCGACATTAGATTTCTGTGTATCACAGAATCACAGAATTGTTATGCTGCAGAAAGACAACATTGTGTTTGTTAAATGAACATCAGCACCTAATACCAACCTCCTGACATTTTACCCAGACGTTCGCACATTATTTTTATCCATGCAATCATCTGCTGCCTTCTTGAATGCCTCAGTTGAAGCTGCCACCACCAGACATCCAAGCAGCACATTCCTCACTCTAAATACTCACTGAGTGAATATGTTCTTCATCACTTTATCCTTGCTTCTGCTCCAGGTCATTTTCAATCTATACCCTTCTTTTCCTGCTTCTTTTATGGGTGGGAACAGTTTCTCCCTCTCTACTTTATCCACCTGCTCGTGATTTTGAAAACACCTATCAGTTCATCTCTTAGCCTTCCTCCCTTCAAGGAAAACAGTCCCAACTTCTTCAATCTATCATCATAACTGAAGTTCCTTATTCCTAGAACCATTCCTGCTTACTGATTTTGCAACTTTCTTTCCAATGTGTTACCATCCTTCTTATGATGTGGCACATAGAACTGTACACAATATACCAATTGTCAAAATATTTCTTTTTTTTAATTTATTGGTGGATTTATCTCAGTACATCCTCAATTTTAATTGATCTGTCATTGGTGACTGTTCCTTCAACTGACTGGCTCCAAGCTCTTGAATACATTCTTCTAGACTCCAATGTGTAGATTACCAAACTAATTAGGCTTTTCTCTTAACACGATCCCTCCATACCAGGGTTCATCCTAGTGAACCTTCTCTGAACTGCCTTCAATGAAATAATATTTTTCCTTAAATTAGGAGACCAAAACTGCTAAGATTACTCGAGATGTTGTCTCCCTAGTAGCTTGCATAGTTGTTGTAAGGCTTCCCTACTCTTATACTCTAACTCCCTTGAAATAAGAGCCAACATTCAATTATTCTTCCTGATTACCTGCTGAACCTGTGTACAAGCACACTCAAGTCCCTTTGTATAGCAGCTTTCTGCAGTTTGTTTTAATTTTCTCCATTCAGCAATGAGTGAAGCTGAAGTTGGAAACCAAAGCTAGGTTGATGGCAATGGTTCAGACCATATAAAAAAGACACAAGGCCATCAAAGCTGAGATGATGAGAATGAGCCCAACGTTGCAGTACAAGCATCCTGAAGAATACAGAGGTTAAATTCATAAGCTTAGAATAGGCAAAGACACAGTTGCTGCAGCCATTTCTGCTACTTTAGGATAACATAGGTAGATCATACCAAGTGGACCAATCTGAGCAGAGTTGCTGAGGTTCAACTGACATGTGTCACTTGTCAATACGGTGCCTGTGAAATTCAGGCTGCTCCTGTAATATTGTCTGTTGGAGGTGAGGCTAAGTTCTTAAGAGTGAGAAACTGAAATTCGTTTCAAAGGAAACATAGCTATGAAGGACTTTGTGACTGAAATTGATAACATATATTTTGGTTGACTGCCGAACTAAGTTGTGAGGTCTGTCTTAGTTGTATTTGCCATTCAACGTCAAAGTTAAGGTTTATAATCAATCACAACTTGCCAGTTAATTCATGATTAAGTTACATTGATGATTAGCTTGAGAGTATAGGTGGTTAACCAAAATAATATTTCATGATTGTTTTGATTGACTCTTGTATAGTTAGAAATAAATGCTTCAGGGCGTGGAATTTTGTGGCATGAGTCTTTCAGTAAATAACTGGGATTTCATACTTTTTCTTAAAAAAAAAATAAGTTGCTCGACTCAACTGAGATCATAGTAATAACCTGCTTCCTTGGCCATGTACGTTGGTCATCCAAAATAATAGCTCCCCATTGGACACAGAGTTTAGTGTTTCATTATAATGCTGCTCTGACATGTTTGGATAATTTTATTCCATTGAACTATGTTAGTGTAAGTTGTCATTGTCACACACATGGATGATAGTATAAAGTGGAGTATGCAGGGTAGTTTGATCTTTGTAGGATTATAAGTCAGCACAACACCGTGGGCCAAAAGGCCTGTACTGTGCATTCTGTTCTATGTTCTATGTACTCCATGAAGCCATGTATACAAATAAAAGTACATGGAAGAATGATAGCTTATGTGTTCCTTTGAGAATTTCTGAATTTAAATTCCTGGAGTTGTCCCAATAATTTTAGGTGGTTAACCTCCAAGAAATGCTTAGAAGTCATTGACTTCAGTGGATGAGAAAAAAAGGCTGATTTGAATAGCTTGAGTACCTTTAGATACAATAAGGTAATTATGCTTTAAGAGATGGATATTCAACAGCCCAAATATTCATTCAGGAGTACTTTGAAAGAATTAAGTTTTAAAAAAAAGAGCCTTGGCCATATCTTTCATGGTTTGTTGAACACGGTCAGCAGCAGAAGGCTGAAAACGAACTCGTTATTTCAGACTTGAAAAGGTGTTCCTTGAAATTATACTCCTGTTTGCCTGATATCTAAAATGTACACTACAATTATGTTATTACAGAATGAAAACATTTCAGATTTGATGAGAGTTATGCTCATAAATTCAAGACAATGTGGTATGGAAGTAGAATATGCCAAGCAAGTTTCTTAGAAATCTTTGAGAATGTAAAAGTATTAAACAAATAATGGTAATATAACTGGTCTTGTACACCTTGACCTTAGAAAAGCTTTTGACGAGATCCCATGTTGGAAATCAGTGTAGAACTCAGGAACCAAAGAAGCAAGATGTAAACTGATAATGATTGGTTAGATAATAGAAACCAGACAGTACTTACCAATGGCAATAGCTCTGTCATAGGGTAACTATGATCAACAGAGTCTACTGAAGCTCAGATCTCAGGCCATTATTCCTACCGCAATATTTATTAGCAAACTTGAGGTAAGAACTGTGAATATATTTCCTGAATCTCTCATGGGGATGCCAATTTTTGTTGGGAATGGGTAAATTCCTGAATGCAGGAGCAGGAGGTGTTGTTATAACAGGTGAAATGATGGCAGTTTAAAATTAAAATGTAAGCTTATTAATGTTATTACAAGAATAGGCAATCAGAAAATATTTGCCACATTACAGAATACATAAATGTCATTCCAGTGCTATTTATATGAATAATTTTGCACCTTTCATCTAATTAAATGGATTTTATGACAGCTCATGGATTTTCCACTTTGAAACACCTGGGGATTGCTCATTTCACTGGCAGAGCTAAGAAGGGATAAAACGGCAGACCCAATCCATTAGCTATCACAGGGACAGAGGAACATAGGAACAGGAATAGGTCATTCAGCCTCTTGAGTCTGTTCCACCATTCAATTAGATCATGGCCAATCTGTGACCTGACTCCATATACCTTTGACCCATATCCTTTTATAGATTTTATTAAGCAAAGTTATCTCAGATTTAATAATTACCAAGTGCCTTGCCTTTGGATTTCCTGAGAGCTTCTCACAGTAAATGGGTTGCATGTTGGGCTGACTGGAAGATAAATGGGCTGAAGTCCAATAGCAACCAAAAGGCCCCAACACCAGCAGTAGGAGGTCAGCCACAAAATATGCAGGTTGCAGGTTAACTACCCATAACTGCACCTGATAGGATGTCCAAAAAAAAAAGCCCACTTCCATTGAATCTGCACCACTCAAACATCTGGGAACTGGAGACTATAACACGAGAAGACCAAAAATAAATCAGAACAGGAGTAGGCCTTTAGCCACTCAAGCCGGCACTGCCATTCAAAGATTCATTACTGATTCAACATTCCTAAAATCCACTTTCTATCTCTTGATTCCCCTACTTATCAAGAATCTATATATCTCAGCCCTAAATATACTCAAGTACTCTGCCCCCATAGCTCTCTGTGGTGAGGAGTTCCAAAGACTCACAACCCTCTGAGAGAGCAAGTTCCTCCTCTTTTCAGTCTTAAATTGGCACCCCTTAATTTTGAATCTATACTGTCTGATCATAAGGCCATGAGATCATAAAGAATATTGGAGCAGAATTAGGCCATTTACGTATTGAATCTGTGCTGCCATTCAATTGCGGCTGATACATTTCTTAACCCCATTCTCCTGCCTTTTTCCAGTAACCCTTGATCCCCTTACGAATCAAGAAACTATCTACATCTGTCTTAAATGCATTCAATGACTTGGCTTCTCCACAGCCTTCTGTGGCAGTGAACTCCACAGATTAACTAACCTCTGGCTCTCAGTACTAGTGGAAACATCTTCTCCGCATCCACTCTATACAGGCTTCTCAGTATTCTGTAAGTTTCAACGAGATCCACTCCCTCATCCTTCTAAACTCCACTGAGTACAGACCCAGAGTCCTCAACCACTGCTCATATGACAAGCTCTTCATCTATGGGATTATCCTTGTTAACCTTCTCTGGACTCTCTCCAACGCCAACACATCCTTCTCTAGATACAGGGCCCAAAGCTACTTCCAGTGCAGTCTGACCAAAACCTTATATAGCCTCAACAGTACATCACTGCTCTTGTACTCTAGCTTTCTTGAAATAAATGCTGTCATTACATTTGTCTTAATAACACTTATTTCTGCGCATAACCTCACTTTTCCACATTGTATTCCATCTGCCACTTTTTTGACTATTATCCTAGTCTGTCCAACTACTTCTGCAGCTTCTGAGGAAGGATCACTGGACCCGAAACGTTAACTCTGTTTTTTCCTTCACAGAAGCTGCCAGACCTGCTCAGCTTTTCCAGGAACTTTGTTTTTGTTCCTGATTTACAGCATCTGCAGTTCTTTCGGTTTTTACTTCTGCAGCTTCCCCACTTCCTTCACAAGACCTGTCCCTCCATCCTTCATCCAGATTGTTAACATATAACAACAATAGTTGTGGTTCCAAAACTGATGCCTGCGAACTTTACTAATCACAGGAAGCTGTGCTGAAAAAGAACTCCTTTATCCCCACTCTCTGCCTTTTGCTAGTTAGGCAATTCTGTCTCCATGCCAGTACCTTGCCCTGACTACCATGGGCTCTTATCTTATTCAGCAGTTTCATGTGTGGCACATTGTTAAATCTCCTCTACCAAGAGCCTACGGAAAATCCGAATACACCATATCGACTGGTTCCCCCTTCATCCTCATGATCCCATTGACCATTCATATTTGGAAATATTTTGCTGTTCCTTTACTGCCATTGAGTCCAAACCCTGGAACTCCCTGCCTTACAGCATTGTGTGTTACTTACAAAAAACAGACTGTATTTGTTTGAGAAGGCAGCTCACCACCACCTTCTCCAGGACAACTATGATTTTCGGAATGCTTTTGATGGGTTTATAAACAAGTTAAATGCATGAGATTGGGAGTCATACATGAACATGGTTCGAAGGTTGTCAGACAGTATCAATAAATGGGTCATTCTCAGGTTAGCAGAGGGGTGCTGCAATGAACAGTGCTTGGGTCCAGGCTTTTCTCAATCTATATCAATGCCTTAAATGTGGAGGTCAACCAGGGATGAGCAATAAATATGGCCCAACCGGCAATACCTGCATCTCATGAATTAATACAAAAAATTTTGCAATTTTCCCTGCTATTTGCATCAGGCTATTGGAACTACAGTTCCCCTTTACCTCTCTCCATCCTTTTGTAAACGGTACAGTTAAATTTTCAACCTTTAAAACTGCAGGCTCCAGTGCAAATTTAATTGTATTTTAAAAGATGATTGCCAATACATCCACTACCTTTGGCACCTGCTCTATCAAAACATTTAGAATGAAGGTCAACCAATGGTGGAGATTTGTTAACCTTCCATCCCATTAATTTCTCTGAAATGACTATTCGACTAACACTAATTTCTTTTCGTTCTACAATCTCTCTAGACACTGGGATCTTAATTGTTTCCAAAAGAGTTCTTATGCCTTCCTCTGTGAATACAAACACAAAGAACTGATTTAGCTTCCTTGCCATTTCTCTAATTCCTATTTTTTTTTCCTGCTTCTACATGCAATGGATTCACATTTACCTTTGCTAGTCTTTTCATTTTACACACCTACGGAAGTTTTTGGAATCTGTTTCATGTTTCTTCCTGTTTTACTTCCCTATTTATTTTCTTTTGCTTTAACTTTTTCTTGTTCCTCGTTTGCAGAACTCAAAAACAAACTTCAAAGAACTCAGTTTATGTTGCCAATTGTTTAAGCTTCATCCTTTGATCTCGCGGACACAAGATTTTATGGAAACAAAATTGGCTGATTCTGAATTGGTTGAAATTGCTTCTAAGTCCTCTGGGTGGATTCAACTTTCAATTTTAGCCAGTTTTGATTTTCCTGAGCTTTTCTGTGCAGCTTCGGGAGTGATAGTGAAGGCCAAATGAGCAGGGCTAGTAAGACTCCTCTCTTTTCTGTTATGGACCAGACAAAGTCCCCTTCAAATATATCAAGGAGAGAGTCTAGGCTCTTACTTTTACCTGATTTAAAAACAACTCTAAGGCACTGCATTCCAAATGTAATTCAATAGGTCACACTATTAGGCTTTAAGCAAAACATAGTAGACAAACAGGAGTAGTAGGAACTGCCGATGCTGGAGAATCAGAGATAACAAGTTGTAGAGCTGGATGAACGCAACAGGCCAGGCAGAATCTGGAGGAAAGGAGAAGTCAATGGTTCTGGTATTACCTCCTACATCCAGTACTGAAGAAGGGTAATACCCAAAATGTTGACTTCTCCTTTCCTCCGAATGCTGCCTGGTTTGCTGTGTTTTTCCAGCCTCCTCTTTGATTACCTTGGATTCCAGCATCTACAGATTTTTTGTTTCTTTAAGCAAAACACACCTTATTTTTACACTGCAGTTAAAACACGAACAAAGAAGAGTGGATATTAATTTAACTCTACTGAAAAACTTAACAGAAAAATAGATTTTTAACAACTAAACATCAACTATTCTGATATAATAATACCCCATAAACACACCCTTGGCCAAGGCAAAATCAGTAAAGTAGATTGTCTCACATGCAATTCTGGCAGCAGAGTTTTTTAACTATAGCAGAGAGAGAGAGAGATGTTGCAGCTTCCATGAGCAGCTTCAAAACCCCAATAACTACTGAAAGCGAAACCAAAAACCCTAATTCTGTGGGAGCCTGACTCCACCCATTAATGCTCCACCTAATGTTCCAAATTTATGTAAAAAGAAACCCAAGGCCTCACAAGCTGCTTATTTTATTGGCTTGGAACAGACTGCTCTTGACCTCTGTCTGAACCTCTCATCATAAAAAAAAGGATAGACTACGCCTCTTAAAGTCACAGTATCGTCACAATTCACACTCCTCATTTGACCACAACAGGGCTTTGTTGAAAAGAGTACAACTTGGCTAAATCAGTGAGTGTTAAACTGTTTAGTTCTAGGCTTTTAGGAGTTTCTTAAAAGAAAAAAGAATACTATTTATTTGATGCCACGTAAGTAATAATTTCTCTGACTTTCTATCTTTCTCTCTTCTCTCTCTCACTCCCTCTCTCTCTTTCTCTCTCTATCTTTCTCTCTCTCTCTGTCATTCTCTCTCTCTATCTATATGTCTGTTTCCCCACTGCTCCTCCTACTTCTCTCTCCCTCTCTCCCCATCTCTCTCACAGGCAGAACACTCACATTCTAAAAGAGGTGATGGGGGAAATAGCAAATGCACTAGTAATTATATACCAAAATTCACTGGACTCTGGGGTGGTTCTTGCAGATTGGAAAGTAGCCAATGTGACGCCACTGTATAAAAAAGGAAGTAGACAAAAAGCAGGTAACTACAGTCCAGTTAGCTGAACTTCAGTAGTGGGGAAAATGCTTGAATCTATCATTAAGGAAGAAATAACAAGGCATCTGGATATAAATTGTCCCATTGGGAATAACCAGCATGGGTTCATGAAGGGTAGGTCATGTTTAACTCATTTGGTGGAATTCTTTGAGGACATTACTTGCATGGTGGACAGTGGGGACCTGTGGATGTGGTGTATCTGGATTTCCAGAAGGCATTTGACAAGGTTCCACACCAAAGGCTGCGACATAAGATAAAGTTGCACCGTATTACAGGTAATGTATTGGCATGGATAGAGGATTGGTTGACCAGTAGAAAGCAAAGAGTAGGCGTAAATGGGCGTTTTTCTGGTTGGCAGTCAGTGGTTAGTGATGTGCCTCAGGAATCAATGTTGTGACCTCAATTGTTTGCAATTTACATAGATGACTTGGAGTTGGGGACTAAGTGTGGTATGTCAAAATTTGCAGATGACACTAAGATGAGCGGTAGAGCAAAGCGTGCAGAAGACACTGAAAGTCTGCAGAGGGATATAGATACTCTAACTGAATGGGCAAAGGTCTGGCAGATAGAGTACAATGTCGATAAGTGTGAGGTCATCCATTTTGATAGGAATAACAGGAAAATGGCCTATGTTTTAAATGGTAAAAAATTACAGCACAATGCTGTGCAGAGGGACTTGGGTGTCCTTGTGCATGAATCGCTAAAAGTAGGATTGCAGGTGCAGCAGGTAATTAAAAAGGCAAATGGAATTTTGTCTGCCATTGCTCGAGGGATGGAGTTTAAAAACAGGGAGGCTATGCTGCAGCTGTATAGGGTCCTGGTGAGGCCACACCTGGAGTACTGTGTGCAGTTTTGGTCCCCTTACTTGAGGAGAGATATACTAGCACTGGAGGGGGTGCAGAGCAGATTCACTCGGTTGATTCCAGAGTTGAGAGGGTTGGATTATGAGGAGAAACTGAGTAGACTGAGATTATACTCATTGGAATTCAGAAGAGTGAGGGGAGATCTTACAGAAACATATAAGATTATGAAGGGAATAGATAAGGTGGAGGCAGGGAGGTTGTTTCCGCTAGCAGGTGAAACTAGGACTAGAGGGCATTGCCTCAAAATAAAGGGAAGCAGATGTCGGACTGAGGTCAGGAGGAACTTCTTCACCCAAAGGGTTGTGAATCTGTGGAATTCCCTGCCCAGTGAAGCAATGAAGCTACCTTGCTGAATGTCTTTAAGGCAAGGCTAGATAAATTTTTGAACAGTAAAGGAATTAAGGGTTATGGTGAGTGGGCGGGTAAGTGGAGCTGAGTCTCAAAAAGATCAGCCATGATCTTATTAAATGGCGGGGCAGGCTCGAGGGGCCAGATGGCCACTCCTTTTCCTAGTTCTTATGTTCTTATACCAGCAGACTGATTTGTTACGCATACACCAACAGGTTACAGAGTGAAAGGATAGATTAAGAAATTTAAAATCCAGTAAAGTTAGCTGGACTCAGTAGCCTGTTGGGGTCAGTGTTGATGAGGTTTAGATATCTATCTTAGTGATGTTTCTGTACTTCTGAAGATGATAGCCATGGGATTGAGTTCTTCTTAAAATCTCTGTCTTTGGCACATGGAGAGTCAAAACAGCTGGCAAGGCTGTTGCAAGGTGTCTGGAAAAAGACAGTGATCCACAAAGCAGTCTTACTTCTTTAGGATCTCATGGTCTGTAGAGAAACCCAGTGTTTTAACACATAAATGGCTACCTGGCTTGTCACATGACTCTCCTTCTCTGACAGCCCAGAATTACAAGTATGACTATAGCTAAGTTATTTCAGTTGTAAAATGATTAAGTTATAGCTGTGGTCCCTTCTCTTGGCCAGACATTCTTGTTGGAAGTGATTACATCTAATGCTGGAGCCCTTCTATTTGAGCCTGTGTGTCCTTTGAGTGGGAACAGCTATGTAATTAATTCACATTTGTCTGAGTAAATTATGTGCCACAGAAGAGAAGTACACATTTTGCCAAAGCGTTTTAGCTTGCACTCTGGACAATTTACCAGTAAAGGGAAAACATTTTGATTTGATTTAGTATCGTTGCATGTACCCACGTACAGTGAAAAGCTTTGTTTTGCGAGCAGTACAGGCAGTACAGGCAAGTTATACTGAAAAGTACTGATGGATTGGGTAACCACTGTGCACAGGTTGTGACGTGAATAAATGCTGAATGTGGTGGTTTGGGTTTCAATGAAGTGGGATGCTCTGTTTGAGATGGTGTTAAGCCTCCGGGCATTTATTTGGCAGTTCACATTTATTTCAATACACCAGGCTATCCCCAAAGTAGGATCCGCAAGCATTGTGTAAGATGCATATCACCTGGAATAAATTCTACTCCAGAAATGGGACTTGAGTCCACAAATT
Source organism: Ginglymostoma cirratum (assembly GCA_024137785.1). Taxonomy (NCBI): domain Eukaryota; kingdom Metazoa; phylum Chordata; class Chondrichthyes; order Orectolobiformes; family Ginglymostomatidae; genus Ginglymostoma; species Ginglymostoma cirratum. The sequence goes on from JAHRHZ010000144.1 coordinate 84,204,792, forward strand.
TCTGAGACAAAGACGAGGGTGAGGCAATTAGCTGATTTTAGTTACTTTTCTTTTAAGTACACATTGATATACAGCTGTTAAATATCACTAAACATCAAGGATATATGGTTAAGTCATCTCTTCTTAGAGACAGTTATTGCTTGACACTTGTCTTGTGCAAAAAATATTTGCAACTTAAAATAACCCTAGCCTAGGTATTATCCAGCTGTTGCTACATATGGACATGGACTGAGTATCTGAAGAGTTACAGATGGTGCTGGGCAAATATTAGCAAACACTCCTACTTCTGACCATCTGGTGGAAGGAAGATCATTGATAAAGTAGCCGAGAATAGTTGGGTCTAGGACACAGCCCTTGAGAACTCCTGCAAAAAATGTCCTGAGATGAGAGGAGTGATTTCCAACATACACAACATTATGCTAGGCATGACACTGACTAGTGAAGAGTTTTTCCTCAATGCCTATTGACTCCTGGTTGGCGAAGCCATATTATTGCCATATTCAGTTTTATGCAGTCTTGTTGTCAAGGGCAGTCACCTTACCTCATCACTGGAGTTATGCTCTTTTGCCCAGATTGGATCAAGTCTATCATGAGGGCAGGAATTGAGTTGCCCTGGTGGAATGTAAACTGAGCATCAGTAAATTATCAGTAAGTACTGGCTGATGGCACTATCAACAACCCCTTCCATTACTTTGCTGATCATGGAAAGTACACCAATGACACTTTAAATTAGACAGCCTTTGTGGACAGAACATATATGGACAATTTTCGACATTGCCAGATAGATCCCAGTGATGGTGCTGCATTAGAACAGGTTGATGTGGAACATGGCTAGTTCTGGAGCACAAGTCCTCAGTCCTATTGCCAGAATTTTCTGAGGACCCAAAGCCTTTGTAGTGTTCAGTGCCTTCAGCTATTGTTTGATATCACATGGAATGAGTCACATTTGTTGGAGACCAACATCAGTGATGCCATCCTTAAGAGCAGACTGTAATGCATCATCAACACAGCACTTTTGGCTGAATGCAGATGCATATGTTTTACCTTATGTTTTACACTGATATGCTGGGAATTGGTTATATGTTGAGCTTTCTCTTCCTCATAATAGTTGTTTAAATGTCCAGCATTACTTACAAATGAATATGGCAGGACTCCAGAACTTAGATCTGAATCATTCGTTGCAGGAATACTTAGCTCCATCTATCACTCACTGCTTCTGCTGTTTGGCACACAAATAGTCTTGTATGGTTGCTTCCCCAGCTAGATGACTCATGCTTAAATTTGCCTTGTGCTGCTCCTGTCAGTCCTGGAACTGTACATTAAACCAATGTTGGCTCCTCAGTTTGATGGTAATGGTAGAGCGGGCCACTTGCCAGGCCATAACGTTAAAGCTTGTGGTTGGATGTAATGTAATTCTGCTGCTGCTGATGGCCCACAGAGCTCTTCATTGCTCAGTTTTGAGTTGCTCAATCTGTTTACAACCTTTCCCAATGATCACTGTAATAGTGCAACACAGCAACACAGCACATCTCCATAACAATCACTCCTACTGATACTGTCATGGAGAGATGTATCTATGACAGGTAGATTGATGAATACATAGTCAAATAGGTTTTCCCTGTTGTTGGCACCTCTTTCCTTCTGCTACAGAACCAGTCTATCAAGTACGTCCTATAGAATTCAGTTAGCTTAGTTAGTCATGGTACTACCAAGCCAATCTCTGTGATGGGTATGGAAATCAAGAGTACATTCTTCCATTCAGAGTACCTTCTATGCCCTTGCCATATCTTGTGTATCCTCCAATTCGTGTTAAATATGGAGGAGTACTAATGTAGCAGCCAGTAGAGTGGGTGAGTGATAAGCAGTTATCTGGAAATTTCCTTCTCAGAATTGATCTTATGCCGTGTGATTTAATGAGGTCTGCAGTAAAAGGTGAGGACTCCGAGGGCCAACCACTTCCAACTATATATCACTGTGTTACTACCTCTGCTGGGTCTTCTGGTGGGAGAAGAGCTAGCTAAGATGGTGATGGCAATGTAGGGAACATTGTGTTACAGAGACACTTCATATTTAATATTTCTTGGAGGACTTATATTTCAAAAGGTTGTGAACAAAACTGATTTATTTCAGCTTTAGTGGAAGTATCTGAAGTGATTTCTTTAAAAGCAGTCATTCAAAGGTCAGTGTAGATTTTGGAGCTCTTTTTATTTAATCAGGGCTTCTGAGAAATCACATGACTGGTATTAAGCACTTGTTCTCATAAACCCTTGCTGAGTACGTTCAAGTAGTGCCTGGATGGAGAATGCTTTAGTGTCGGTAATTAGTTGGGGAACAAGTAGTCTGTGAAGAAGGACTGTCCAGCTGATCTCTTCAATTTCTGACAATAACCTTCTTGTTGAGTTCTCTGCGCGCGTGCGCGTGCGTGTGTGTGTGGATGTGTGTGCATGCGTGTGTGTGTGGATGTGTGTGCATGCGTGTGTGTGTGGATGTGTGTGCGTGCGTGTGTGTGTGGATGTGTGTGCGTGCGTGTGTGTGTGGATGTGTGTGCGTGCGTGTGTGTTGGACATTTTGCAGAATATAGAGGGATAGATATCTATACTTCCATATTACATGTGTATGTTAGTTGCATGCTAATTGAATATTTTCATTCTGATAATGAGCAAATTGCTTTGTATTTCTTAAGAAACCTAGTTGATAGATCTTGTTATTTAAAACCTGGAATTGACAAAATATTTAATTGACCGTCTCAGTAACCGGGAAGAATTCTTTTAATGTTGTGACTCAAGAATGAGTGGGATAGAGTCATGGTGCACTACTCCAGCCTCAGTCTGAATAATTATCTGCACAGATAACTGTCAGGGTGTTGCTTAACGAGACTGTGGGATAGCTCCTGCAATTTTTGCACAAATGTTTAGATAATACTAAGGAGGACTTTGTTGGGCTGATAAATGCTGTTGTCATTTCTGGTGCCTAGGTTGTCACCTGTCTAGTTTTATTTCTTCTCTTAGACTTTGTAACATCTATTCTTCTCTTATTTTTCCTGTCGCCTTGCCTATGTCCAATGTCTATTCATATCCAAGCAGAGATTATGCTGGTTGGCATATTTTGTAAGCTTCACATGACCATTAGTGGGTGAGATCATTGTAATAGGAGCCTTGAAGAACTGAGCTGATAAGCCCTGGTTCGAGAAACATGAATGCATGTCCAGATTTATTTGTAGGTGCTTGTGAGGACTTAGTCCTGGTAGATTGCCCTCTCATGCCTGCGTCTCAGGTAGGTCTGCATAGGAGGCAAAAATGCATCACACCTCGAAGAAACAAATCACAATGGACATGTTAGGATCAGAGATAATAGGTACTGCAGATGCTGGAGAATCCGAGATAACAAGGTGTGGAGCTGGATGAACACAGCAGGCCAAGCAGCATTACAGGAGCAGGAAAGCTTGACGTTTCGGGCCTAAACCCTTCATCGGAAATGGGGGAGGGGAAGAGGGTTCTGAAATAAATAGGGAGAGAGGGGGAGTCGGATAGAAGATGGATAGAGGAGAGGATAGGTAGAGAGGAGGCAGACAAGTCAAAGAGGCAGAGATGGAGCTAGTAAAGGTGAGTGTAGGTGGGGAGGTAGGGAGGAAATAGGTCAGTCCAGGGAGGACGGACAGGTCAAGGGGGCGGGATGAGGTTAGTAGACAGGAGATGGGCGTGGGGCTTGAGGTGGGAGGAGACGATAGGTGAGAGGAAGAACAGGTTAGGGAGGCGGGGACGAGCTGGGCTGGTTTTGGGACGCGGTTGGGGGAGAGGAGATTTTGAAGCTTGTGAGATCCACATTGATACCATTGGGCTGCAGGGTTCCCAGGCTGAATATGATTTGCTGTTGCTGCAGCCTTCGGGTGGCATCATTGTGGCATTGCAGGAGGCCCAGGATGGACATGTCGTCTGAGGAATGGGAGGGGGAGTTGAAATGGTTCGCAACTGGGAGGTGCAGTTGTTTGTTGCGAACTGAGCGCAGGTGTTCTGCAAAGCGGTCCCCAAGCCCCAAACCCAACCTCACCATAAAACCTGCGGACAAGGGAGGCGCAGTTGTAGTATGGCGCACTGAACTCTACATTGCTGAGGCCAGGTGCCAACTCTCCGACACCTCCTCCTACTGCCCCCTGGTTCATGACCCCACCCCTGAGCACCAAACCATCATCTCCCAAACCATCCACAACCTCATCACCTCAGGTGACCTCCCACCCACCGCCTCCAATCTCATTGTTCCCCAACCCCGCACCGTCCGCTTCTATCTCCTCCCCAAAATCCACAAACCTGAATGCCCTGGTCGACCCATTGTCTCCGCCTGCTCCTGCCCCACCGAACTCATCTCCACCTACCTAGACTCCATTTTCACCCCCTTGGTCAGGAAATCCCTACCTACGTCCGTGACACCACCCACATCCTCCACCTCCTCCAGAACTTCCAATTCCCCGGTCCCCAACACCTAATTTTTACTATGGACGTCCAGTCCCTATACACCTGTATTCCCCATGCAGATGGCCGAAAGGTCCTCCGCTTCTTCCTGTCCCGCAGAACTGAACAATCCCCCTCCACTGACACCCTCATCCGCGAAGCCGAACTCGTCGTCACCCTCAACAACTTCTCTTTCAATTTCTCCCACTTCCTACAGACAAAGGGGGTGGCCGTGGGTACCCACATGGGCCCAAGCTATGGCTGCCTCTTTGTAGGTTATGTGGAACAATCCCTCTTCCGTACCTACACTGGCCCTAATCCCCACCTCTTCCTCTGTTACATTGATGACTGTATCGGCGCCGCCTCGTGCTCCCATGAGGAGCTTGAACAGTTCATCCATTTCACCAACACCTTCCACCCCATCCTGAAGTTCACCTAGACCATCTCTAACACATCTCTCTCCTTCCTGGACCTCTCTGTCTCCATCTCGGGTAACCACCTGGAAACCGATATCCATTTCAAGCCCACCGACTCCCACAGCTACCTGGAATACACCTCCTCCCACCCACCTTCCTGCAAAAATGCCATCCCCTATTCCCAATTCCTTCGCCTCGACCACATCTGCTCCCAGGATGAGGCATTCCACTCCCGTACATCTCAGATGTCCTCATTCTTCAAGGACCGCAACATTCCCCCCAACAGTGGTCGAGAACGCCCTCGACCCTGTCTCCCGCATTTCCCGCAACTCATCCCTCACACCCCGTCCCCGCAATAACAACCAAAAAAGAATCCCCCTCGTCCTCACATACCACCCCACCAACCTCCGGATCCGACGCATCATCCTCCGACACTTCCGCCATCTGCAATCCGACCCCACCACCAAAGACAATTTTCCCTCCCCACCCTTGTCTGCTTTCCGGAGGGACCACTCTCTCAGTGACTCCCTTGTCCACTCCACACTCCCCTCCAGCCCCACCACACCCGGCACGTTTCCCTGCAACCGCAGGAAGTGCTACACCTGCCCCTACGCCTCCTCCCTCACCCCAATCCCAGGCCCCAAGAAGACTTTCCACATCAAGCAGATGTTCACCTGCACATCTGCCAATATGATATACTGCATCCGCTGTACCTGTTGTGGCCTCCTCTACATCAGGGAAACCAAGCGGAGTCTTGGGGACAGCTTTGCAGAACACCTGCTCTCAGTTCACAACAAACAACTGCGATTAGGTTAGGGTTAGGGTTATCCCAGTCGCGAACCATTTCAACTCCCCCTCCCATTCCTCAGACGACATGTCAATCCTGGGCCTTCTGCAATGCCACATTGATGTCACCCGAAGGCTGCAGGAACAGCAAATCATATTGAGCCTGGGAACCCTGCATCCCAATGGTATCAATGTGGATTTCACAAGCTTCAAAATCTTCCCTCCCCCAACCGCATCCCAAAACCAGCCCATCTCGTCCCTGCCTCCCTAACCTGTTCTCCCTCTCACCTGTCCACTCCTCCCACCTCAAGCCCCACCCCCATCTCCTATCTACTAACCTCATCCTGCCCCCTTGACCTGTCTGTCCTCCCTGGACTTACCTATCTCCTCCCTACCCCCCACCTACACTCACCTTTACTGGCTCCATCCCCACCTCTTTGACTTGTCTTCCTCCTCTCCACCTATCCTCTCCTCTATCCATCTTCTATCCACCTCCCCCCTCTCCCTATTTATTTCAGAACCCTCTTCCCCTCCCCCATTTCTGATGAAGGGTCTAAGCCGGACATGTTCGGATATTGATGCTAAGCAGTGGTTCAGTTGATAAGGAAAAGAGCAGACTGACTCAGTGTTTAAGAAATAGCACCTTCAAACCTAGCTCCCAAGGCAGCAATATGTTCAATGGATCCTAGGCAAACAGCAGAGTATAAGATTGGATGCTAACCCTTTACTTGATAATCGATGTATTCACAGAAAAAAAACACGTTGCCTCTGTGCACTTTTTCACTAACAGCCCACATTGTCCCAGCAGTCTGTCTTTATAAATGCTGTGGATACTTAACCAAAAAGTCTCCTTCAGCTTTTTATCTTAACAACACAATTAATGTATCATTAACGCTTGTCAAGTAATCATTATCTTTATTTTCAGCCTTTAGCTGCTGTCACAGCAGCAAGTGGCACAAATATCTCTTGAGATGTTCTCCACTCCATAGAGTGTTTGTGTGGAGCGGTGGTAGCATCCTATCTCTGAGCTAAGAGGCTCAGGATCAAGTTCTTTCTGCTCCAGATGTTTACAATGATGTATTTAGAAAATATCTCACCTCTCCACAGTTGACAGAAGAACATGTAGGATCGCCATATTCATTGACATACCATGATCATAGAATCCCTACAGTATGGAAGCAGGCCATTCAGCCCATCTAGTCAACACTGACACTCTGAAAAACATCATACACAGAACACCCGCCCCTCCACCTACCTTTTCCCTGTAATCCAGCATTTCCCACATTCTATCCATCTAGCCTGTACATTTTAAGTCTATGGGAGAAAACTAGAGCACCTGGAGGAAACCCACACAGACCAGGGAGAACGTCCAAACTCCACACAGTTGCCCGAGGGTGGTATCAAACATTGGTCCCTGGTGCTGTGAGGCAGCAGTGCTAACCACTGAGCCACTGTGTCATCCAATTGATGCTGAAAAGAAATTTTCACTTGAATATCAAACTCCTGAAATTTGGGTGTCCATGGTATTTCTCCGCAGAGTGGCTATCAGCTTCTCATTCTGCGCTCCCAGCTCATGCAACAATTATCATCTAAGAATTGAAACTGTTGAGTTTCTACAGAAATATCTGTTCTTGTTTGTTTGACCTCTCCAGCATCTGCAATTCTTTGTTTTATATCATCCTCCATGGTCTGTCTGGAATGTCATGCATCAGAAGCTGCTCTTTCGCTTGAAGTCTTGGTATTCACTATGAGCACTACACTGGTTGATTGGAATTTTAGTATCATTGCTCAGTTTGGCCAGTGGAGCACTTCATCTGACTTTCTCACACTGGATCCAATTCTTTAATGGTTTCACTGGATCTTCTTCAGCATGTTAGGGAGCATGACTCTATTTTCTTTGTACAAGGTGCCTAATTTTGGGTTGTCACTTAACCTCGGCATGCCAAATACTCTGTTATAGCAAACATTGTGTCCTTGAAACTTTTGGGTCATTGTTTCATCATTAATTTCTGCAGCATTCAGAGAATTGCATCTATGCATAGTTCACTTGATTTGAACAAGAGATCTATCTTTCAGATTCGATATATCTGCTGAGTTGATGACTTCCAGACCTTTTTGAGCTTTTATGTTTGTTTTCTCATTGGATTAGTAAGATTTCATACTGTGTCTAAACATCCTCAAATGTCTTCACAGGGAGTGCTGCTGTCAACAGTATGACAGCAATGGATATCTGTTCTATTTGCTTTATGTCATGTTAAGATGATATTGCTGGAAGTGAAATATCATTCAATGCAAGTACTTTGAAATAGAAGCCATTTGAGGAAGATGCTTGGAAGTGACTTGTGGTCATTCTTCACTGTCACTTTGTCTCTCAGTACATCCATATACTGTAAAGATTCTCAGATCCTCCTTAAATTCAGTGAGTTTTGTTCATGAAAATGCCCCCTATTTTGTTATCATCCTTGCTTATTGCAATACTGGGTGGGTTAGATACCAAAGCAAAACTTGCCTTGGTAGACTGTAGGTTTTATTTTCGCTATTTGCTCACATTGTGGTCAATCACTGAACATATTCAGAAGAGGCTGCTAGTGTACTTTGAACAACAGAATTTCAAAGTTTGTTACACACAAAAGAAAATGAGAACAAACTGTTTTACATGATACAAAAACTATTTTAAATGGTTTTATTTGAAATATCATAAAGATTCAATTCTTTTTACCCTCAACAACAACATCAGAGGTACTCAAATCTTAGTGAAGTGCCATCCTGACTTTGTCTTACAATTCTTTGCTCCATTTGCACAACTGTAATTGGCTTCTTCTTTGCATTTACCTAATGATATTTCTTTAGTTTTTTTTCTGAGATCCTTCAATAAATTGCTAACACAGCTCAATTATTTTTATCAGACATAATAGGAACTGCAGATGCTGGAGAATCCAAGATAACAAGGTGCGGAGCTGGATGAACACAGCAGGCCAAGCAGCATCATAGGAGCAGGAAAGCTTGACGTTTCGGGCCTTGACCCTTCATCAGAAATGGGGGAGGGGAAATAAATAGGGAGAGAGGGGGAGGCGGATAGAAGATGGATAGGGGAGAAGATAGGTGGAGAGGAGACAGACAGGCCAAAGAGGCGGGGATGGAGCCAGTAAAGGTGAGTGTGGATGGGGAGGTAGGGAGGAGATAGGTCAGTCCAGGGAGGACGGACAGGTCAAGGGGGTGGGATGAGGTTAGTAGGTAGGAAATGGGAGTGCGGCTTGAGGTGGGAGGAGGGGATAGGTGAGAGGAAGAACAGGTTAGGGAGGCGGGGATGAGCTGGGCTGGTTTTGGGATGCGGTTGGGGGAGGGGAGATTTTGAAGCTTGTGAAATCCACATTGATACCATTGGACTGCAGGGTTCCCAAGCGGAAGATGAGGCGCTGTTCCTGCAGCTTTCGGGCGGCATCATTGTGGCACTGCAGGAGGCCCAGGATGGACATGTCGTCTGAGGAATGGGAGCGGGAGTTGAATTTGTTTGCAACTGGGAGGTGCAGTTGTCTATTGCGAACCGAGCATAGGTGTTCTGCAAAGCTGTCCCCAGGTCTCCATTTGGTTTCCCCGATGTAGAGGATGCCACAACGGGTACAGCGGATGCAGTATACCACATTAGCAGATGTGCAGGTGAAAATCTGCTTGATGTGGAAAGTCTTCTTGGGGCCTGGGATTGGGGTGAGGGAGGAGGTGTGGGGGCAGGTGTAGCACTTCCTGCGGTTGCAGGGAAAATTGCCGGGTGTGGTGGGGCTGGAGGGGAGTGTGGAGTGGACAAGGGATTTCACAAGCTTCAAAATCTCCCCTCCCTCTACCGCATCCCAAAACCAGCCCAGCTTGTCCCCGCCTCCCTATCCTGTTCTTCCTCTCACCTATCCCCTCCTCCCACCTCAAGCCACACCCCCATTTCCTACCTACAAACCTCATCCCACCCACTTGACCTGTCCGTCCTCCCTGGACTGACCTATTTCCTCCCTATCTCCCCACCTACACTCACCTTTACTGGCTCCATCTCTGCCTCTTTGACTTGTCTGTCTCCTCTCCACCTATCCTCTCCTCTACCCATGTTCTATCCGCCTCCCCCTCTCTCCCTATTTATTTCAGAACCCTCTTCCCCTCCCCCATTTCTGATGAAGTGTCTAGGCCCGAAACGTCAAGCTTTCCTGCTCCTATGATACTGCTTGGCCTGCTGTGTTCATCCAGCTCTACACCTTGTTATCAATTATTTTTAGACTGTTTTCCTGAAACTGCTTTTCTACAGGCTTCTGTTTCTCAAGCTTCTTTCTTACTGGCTTTTAAGACATAACTGCTTTGGAGACTGCTAAACTGTGCTGCTTCTGTGACAGACTTATTCTAACTGAATATGCTGTTTCCATTTGAAAGAAACCAGTACACTCCACCTAACCTTCTGTATTTTTTACCATTCTTTCTCCATACATCATAGCACACCTTGTTGCCCAGCAACATGTTGTTTTTCTTTTGTACCCATGTTACTAATACACTGAATTGTTCATTTTTAATGACTTAATGCATGAAACAAAACTTCAGGCATCCCAGCTTTAGTCACAAAGCTCAAAAATGGAACTAATGTAACGTCCTCCTTTGCTTGAGACACACAAAATAGAAATACAAATGGAACTTAAAGCTATTTGTAACTATGTCCACATTGGAGCCCAAGCTTCCACATAGTATCAGTTCATAGCTTGCTTGAGAGTAATCTCTCTCTCTGTGTCACCAGACATACACTCTTGGCAGTATCTCTCAGGTGTCTGGCAGTCCTATGTCCCATGAAATCATCTTTTAGTCATCCAAACTCGCAGGATTCATCAAAATGCATTAGTGTGGTCACATGCAATCCAATAGTCTGTCTCCCCTCTCGGCTTTGACGTTAACCACATTACCTTGAGACATAACTTTAGTATCAACTTATATGTTAATATCTTCACAGCTTTCAGCATCTCTGCTTTCTGCTATTTCTGCTCCTCCGTGATATCTAAACTACAATACGTCTCGCAGCATGTTTTCCTGGCACTGATAACATACTTATGAAGCTTATTTGCTTAGTATTTTAGAAAATTACATAATTCTATTACTACTTAATAGTTTTGCCAAAAAGAGTGGAAAAAGTTCAGACGATTTTTAAAAAACTCACTCATGGGCACCGCTGGCTAGTCAGTATTTATTGCCCATCTTTAGTCACCCTTTAGAAGGCGGTGGTGAACCACTGCATTACGTATGCTGCAGGATGACCCACAATACCATTAGAGAGTGAATTCCAGGATTTTGACTCAGCAACAGTGAAGGAATAATGATATATTTCAATTGAGGAAGGTAAGTAGCTTGGAGGGGAATGTGTAGGTAGTGGTGTTCCCACGTAAATGTCTTTCTACATGGAAGCATGCATGGGTTTGTAAGCTGCTGTCCAAAGATCTTTCGTGAATTTCTGCAGTGCATCTTGTAGATTGTACACACTGCTGCTACTAAGCCTCGACGGTGAGGGAGTGGATGCTTGTGGGTTGGTGCCAGTTAAATAGGCTGTTTGTCCTGGATGGTGTCAAGCTTCTTGAGTGTTGTTGGAGCTGTATTGATCCAGATGAATGGGAGTATTCCATCACACTCCTGACTTGTACCTTGTAGATAGTGGATGGGCTTTGGGGAGTCAGGAGGTGAGTAACTCCCTGCAGTATTTCTAGCTCCTGACTTGTTTTTGTAGCTACTATATTTATATAGAAAGTCTGGTTGAGATTCTGGTCAATGGTAACTTCAAGGACGTTGATAGTAGTAGATTTCACAGTGATGGTAACACCATTGAATATCAAGGGTCAGTGGTTAGATTGTCTCTTATTGTTGATAGTCACAGCCTGACATTTGTGTGGTGCGAATGTTACTTGCCACATGTCAGCCCAAGCCTGGATATTGTCCAAATCTTGTTGCATTTGCGCATGGACTGCTTAAGTTTCTGAGAAGTTGCAAATGGTGTTGAACATTGTGCAATCATCAGCAAACATTCCCACATCTGATCTTATGATGGAGGGAAGGTCATTGATGAAGCAGCTGAAGATGGTTGAGCGTAGGACACTACCCTAAGGAACTCCTGCAAAGATGTCCTGGAGCTGAGATGACTGACCTCCAACAACCACAAACATCTTTCTTTGTGCCAGCTATGACTCCACTGGTGAGTTTGCCCCCTGATACCCATTGATTCCAATTTTGCTAGGGCTTCTTGACGCCGCACTTGATGTCAAGGGCTGTCACTCTCACCTCACCTCTGGAATTCAGCTCTTTTGTCAATGTTTGAACCAAGGCTGTAATGAGGTGAGGAGCTGAATGGCCCTGGCAGAACCCAAACTGAACATCACTGAGCCAATTTTTGCTAAGCAGGTGCTGCTTGATAGCACTGTTGATGATAACTTCCATCACTTTGTTGATGATTGCGAGTAGACCATGAGATGTTAATTAAAATACAAAAGAACTGTGGGTGCTGTAAATCAGGAACAAAAACAGACATTGCTGGAAAAGCTCAGTAGGTCTGGCAGCATCTGTGAAGCTGATCATCCTAACCATCTTCGGGTCCAGTGACCCTTCCTCAGATGGTAAATAGCTGGTCTGGATTTGTCCTGGTTTTTGGGTACAGGACATACTTGGGCAATTGTTGGATAGATGGCAGCATTGTAACTGTACTGGAAGATCTTGGCTTTGGGAGCGGCAAGTTCTGGAACACAAATCTTCTGTACGATTTCCAGAGGGCTGTCAGGGCCCTTGGTCTTTGCCTGCCTCCTTGATATCACACGGGGTGAATTGAATTGGCTGAAGACTAGTATCTGAAATGCTGTGGACCCCTGACGAGACTGAGATGGATCACCCAGTTGGCACTTCTGGCTGAAGGTTGCTGCAAACGCTTCAGCCTTATCTTTTGCATTTCTGTGTTGGGCTCTCCCATCATTGTGGATGGAGATATTTATGGACCTTCCTTACCTGGTGAGTTGTTTAATTGTCCACTACTATTCACGATAGAATTTGGCTTGACTGCAGAACTTAGACCTGATCCATTGGTTGTGGGATCACTTGTCTCTGACTGTCACTTGCTGTTTATGGTGTTTGACATGCAAGGAGGTTTCTTTGCCCATGTTTAACCTGTGGCCTTGAGACTCCACAGGGTCAATGTTGAGGACTCTCAGGGCAACCCTTTTTTTTGCACCCTTTCCAGTTTAATAACATCCTTCCTGTAGCAGGCGGAACAGAATTGAACACGATACTCAAAGGTGGCCTTAGCAATGTATTGCACAACTGTACCTGAAGCCCCAACCCTTGTACTCAATGCTCTGACTAATACAGGCTGGTGTTCCAAACGCCTACTTCACTACCCAGACCATCTGCGCTGCCAAATTCAAGGAACTATGTACCTGAATCCCGAGGTCTCTCTGTTCAGCAACACTCCCCAGGGCCCTGCTATTAACTGTGTAAGTTCTGCCCTTGTTTGCCTAACCAAAATGCAAAACATTGCATTTATCTAAATTAAACTCCATCTGCCATCTTCGGCCCATTGACCCAGCTGATCAAGATCCTGTTGCACTCTTGAATAACCTTCTTCATTGAATACTACACCACCAATTTTGGTATCATTTGCAAACTTATGAATTATGCCTCCTATATTGTCATCCAAATCATTTATATAAATGAACAACAGTCAACCCAGGACTGATTCCTGAGGAACATTGCTGGTCACAGGTCTCCAATCTAAACCCTCTACCACCACCCTCTGCATCCTATTGTCAAGCCAATTTTGCATCCAATTGGCTATCTCTCCCTGGATCACATACAATCTAGCCTTACTAACCAGCTCTGAAATTTCACTCATTGCCAGCTTCACTGTTCATGACACAGCATTATAACTGATGTGCACCTATTCTTGGAGACAGACTGCACAGAAAGACATTTACAGCAGAGATAGAGGTCACAGTACCATAGCAAGCAAGCCAGTACTCAAACAGGACATTTGTGGGTACGGTTGCATCTTTCAAAACAACGTCTATATTGTCTGTCCAAATCCTTTTTTCTCTCCCCAAAATAAATCAGCTTACATCTCTGCACTAAGTTCCATTGACCACTTGTCCATCTGTTTTGCTAGCTCTGTGCACGCCCTGTTCCTGTTGATTGGTGTCAGCCTCACTGTCAGCCACACCTCTATCATCAGCAGATTTTGAAATATTACTTTGTTGCCACTGCTTTCTCCCATTCTCCAACCTGAAAAACAACCTGTCACTTTAATATCCTCTCGTATTCCTCATTCCGTGGAAGGAGACACAGTTGCAGAAGTGAGCTCTCTGAGCAGAGCTTTGCGTCACTTTGTGATCATTTCTTGTAGTTTCAGATGGTGCTTAACAGAGACCAAATAGAGAGCACAAATTAAATGAGAAATAGTCTCCTATTGTGTCGTTGTTTCATTTCTCCTTACATTGGGTATTGCTGTCTCCTATTGCCTTATTTCCACACAGGACAGCCCACATAAGGGCATGAGTGTCACTTGACTCCACTCACGGGATGTTTTCTTTCCTTTATTCATTAACGGGATGAGGGCATCACTGGCTAGGCAGCATTTATAGCCAAGCTCTAATTGTCCAGGGGGCAGTTCAGAGTCAAACAACATTGCTGTGGGTCTGGAGTCATGTGTAGGCCAGACCAGGTAACGATGGCAGTTTCCTGAACCAAATGGGTTTTCCCAACAATTGACAATGGATTGGCAAAGGGTAGTCATTAGATTCTTAATTCCAGATATTTTATTGAATTCAAAATTCCACCATCTGCCATTGTGGGATTTGAACCCCGGTTCCCAGAATGTTATCTGGGTCTCTGGATTAACAGTCCAGCGATGATACCAGTAGGCCATCACCCCTCCACCCCCCTCCCCCTTTTAGTGAATCACTGGCTAGACCAGCATTTATTGCCCATCCCTAACTGAGAACCAACCATGTTGTTGTGGGTCTAGAGTCATCTATAGACCAAACTAGGTAAAGATGGCAGATTTCCTTCCCTAAAGGGCATTAATAAACCATATGGATTAACATGACAATTAGAACATTGCATTCAGTTTTGGTGTACCTGCGATAGGAAAGATGTTGTTCAACTTGAAAGGGTGCAGAAAAGAGTTACAAGGATGTTGACAGGGTTGGAAGGTTTGAGCTATAGGAAGAGGTGGAATAGGCTGGGACTATTTTCCATGGAGCACCGGAAGCTGAGAGGTGACCTTATCAAAGTTTATAAAATCATGAGGGGCATGGATAGAGTGAATAGTGAAGGTCTTTTTCCCCAGGGTTGGGAAGTCCAAGGCATTGTTTGAGGCGTAGAGGGCACAGTTTTAATGTGAGAGGGGAAAGATGTAAAAGGAACCTAAGGGGCAAGAGGGTGGTGAGTGTATGGAATGAACTGCCAGACGAAGTAGTGCAGGCTGGTACAACTACAACATTTAAAAGGCATCTGGATGAATATATGAATGATAAGGGTTTAGAGGAATGAGGGCCAAATGCTGGCAACTGGGACTGGATTACTTTAGCATATCTAGTCGACATGGACAAGTTGGACTGAAGGGTTGGTTTCCATGGTGTACAGCTCTATGACTCTATGACAATTAATGGTGATCAGACAGTCATCACTAGGCTCGCTTTCGATTTCAGAGTTAAAGTGAATTCAAATTTCTTCATCTGTTATGGTGGGATTTGAGCTCATGACTAGGATTTTGGATTATTAGACCAGTAACATTAGGTCAGTACACCACCACCATCACATCCTTCTAAAGTATAGAATACCTATAATACATTCCTGTTCACCTTTTTTTCATTCCTAAGAGAAAGCGTTTATTTTTTCTTTGTTCATGTGACGTGAACATTGCTGGTTAGGCTAGCATTTCTTGCCCATCCCTAGTTGCTCAATCGGCCACATTACTGTGGGTCCAGAGAAACATGTAGTCTCGACCAGATAAGGAAGGCCGATTACCCTTCCCTGAAGGCCATTAGTAAACTAGATGGGTTCTTTGGCAATCGCTACATTATGCTAGCCTTTAATTCCACATGTTTGCTGAACACAAACTTTACCATCTGCCACGGTGGTATCCTGGATTACAAGTCCATAGTGACACTACTGCTGTACCACCACCTCCCCACTCATCTTAAAGAGATGAAAGATATACCTAATATTTGATAAAACAGCAGCCAGCTGGAATCTGAGACACATTTATAATTATGATTCTGGCAGCACTTCAGATACTTCACTGTGCTAAATTTACTGTTCTTTCAGCTGTTGAGGAAAAGCGATCCTGGCCTCAGCATAACATTGATTACTTTATAGCCCAGAATAAGGAAAGGCAACAACTACATAGTTTATCATGATGCCATCATGCAGGAACAGCAACTGCCACTAGATGGAGATGTATTCCTTTGTCATGGCTTGTCCGAAGGGTTCGCGTATAATATTCTGTATTACTCTCTATCCTATTGCCCCTAGGTTTGAATTCATCACAGACTGACTTTAAGAAGTCTACTTACACAAGTGTGAATATAATCAGCCCTGTTTCTTAAGACTGGTCAACAGTACAACAAAGTCTTACAAAGTCGAGTAAAATTCCAAAACAAAACGGCAACAATTTGACCACCTCTGTTCGTGCGTATTTAGAAAATAAAACACTTGAAATTCAGAGGTTTGAGCACGGAAGTCGCATGACAAGAAATTGCATTGTTAGTGGGGCAGCAATGGCTACAATCTTCATCGCTAGACTATTAAAACCAGAAACCCAGATAACATTCTCAGGACCGGGTTCAAATCCTGCCACGGCAGACGATGGAATTTGAACTCAATAAATATCTGGAATTAAGAGTCTAATGATGACCGTGAATTGATTGTCGAGGGAAAAGCCCGTCACTAATGTCCTTTAGGGAAGGAAACTGACATCCTTGCCTGGTCTTGCCTACATGTGATTCCAGACCCACAGCAATGTGGTTTGACTCTCAACTGCCCTCTGGACAATTAGAGATGGGCAATAAATGCTGCCTAGCCAGCAATGGCCTCATCCTGTTAATGAATAAAAAAATAATCTTCAATGCAGGAAAACATTTCAGTGACTTTGCATAACATGATATTTGACACCTGAGCCATTTAGAGACATTTAGACAACAGGATCTAAACTTTGATTAAACAGGTAGGTTTTGAGGAACTATTGATAGATGAAGAGGTGAAGGGAGACAGAGTTTTAAGGATGGAATTCCAGACTTAGAACCAGCCATCAGGCAGTGGAACAAAAGAATTTGAGCCGAGACCGAAGTGAGATTTCCTTTGCAAATGCCCACGTTCAGCTTACTTGAATGCATGGCAAGCTAGAAGTGGAGTTTGAAATTTTCCTAATCTTGGAGCCTAATTTTCATGCTGTATTCAACAACAATACTATGTACTATACAGCACATTTAACGTAATAAAAGCCCTAAAGGACTTCACAGAAACAGTATCAAATTAATTTTGAGAGATAAAAGGTACTGCAGATGCTGGAGAATCCGAGATAACAAGCATGGGGCTGGATGAACACAGCAGGTCAAGCAGCATCATAGGAGCAGGAAAACTTGACGTTTCGGGCCTAAACCCTTCATCAGAAAAATCAGTG
>JAHRHZ010000144.1:84222506-84248177 GCA_024137785.1 Ginglymostoma cirratum
TTTCTGATGAAGGGTTTAGGCCCGAAACGTCAAGTTTTCCTGCTCCTATGATGCTGCTTGACCTGCTGTGTTCATCCAGCCCCATGCTTGTTATCTCAAATTAATTTTGACACCTGGCAACATAGGGTGATTTTAGGCCAAATGTCAGAATGCTTAATAAAGATATTTTAATGAGTGCCTTAAAGAAGAAAAAGGAGTGGAGAGATGGAGAGCTGTAGGTGAGCAATGTGCAAAGCTCAGGTCCTATGTAGGTAAAAGCACACACACCATTGGAATAGCGATTAAAAGTAGAATGCTCAAGAGGATAGTTGTAGATGAATGGATCCATCTTGAAAAAAATATAGGCCTGGCTGGGGTCTTGGAACAATATGAAAACAAGGATGAAGACTGTAAAATAGATATATTGCTTGACCTGGGGCTAATGTAGGTCAATGGCTATAGAGATGATAGGTGAATCAGAATTGATATTATGAGGAAGGACACAGGTAGCAAATTCTTGAATGACCTCAAGTTTATCAAGAGTAGAACATGAGACAGTGGCAATGAGAACATTGCAATAGTCAAGTTTGAAGGTAACAAAGCTAAGGTTGAAGGTTTCAGCAGCAGAGGAACTGAAGCAGATTGCTGTCAGGTGATCTTTCAGAATTGGAAATAGCCTGTCATTATGATGGCTCAGATAAGCCGTCAGCAGCTCACTTCAAGGTCAAGTAGGACACAGAGACTACAAGCAGTCCTATTAATTAATAGCAGAAGAACAACAATTCGCATTTAGTCAGATAAGCAGGAGTGAGGATTTTAATCAACACATCCCCACCCACTTTAGTAGCACACTGATAGAAAGGCCTACCTTGAAAGGGGTGAGGATACTTACATGCACAAAATGTTTACTAACATTACTATCGGAGAAAAGGTGCAATTAAAACAGTTATCCAGTTTTCTGTGGAGAACGTTTGACTAATTTACACTTGGGAATCATACATAGAGCCATAGGCCCTTCAGTCCAACCAGTTCATGCCAACCATAATCCCAAACTAAACTAGTCCCACCTGCCTGCACTTGGCCCATATCCCTCCAAACATTTTTTATTCATGTACTTATCTAAATGTCTTTTAAACATTGTAACTGTACCCACTTCCACCACTTCCTCTTGAAATACATTGCACACAAGAATCACTCCCTGTGTAAAAAATTTACCCCCAAGTCTTTTTTAAAACTTTCTCCTTTTGCCTTAAAAATATGCCCCCTAGTCTTGAAATCCCCAACCTAGAGAAAAGACACCTTATCTCTACCCCTCATGATTTTACAAACCTCTATAAGGTCACCCTCAACCTTCAGCACTCCAGTGAAAAAAGTTCCAGTCTATCCAGCATCCCCTTACAACTCAAACCCTCCATTCCCAACAACATCCTGATAATCTCTTCTGAACCCTGTTCTGCTTAATAATATCTTTCCTATAACAGGGACCAGGACTGGACAGAGTACTCCCCAAGAGGCCTCACCAACATTCTGTGCCATCTCAACATAATGTCCCAACTCCTCTTCTCAAAGGTCTGAGCAATGAAAGCAAGTGTGCTAAACACCTTCTTGAAAACACTAACTATATGTGATGCAAACTTCAAAGAATTATGTACATGAAACCCTAGGTCTCTTTGTCCTCCAACACTACCCAATGCCATTAATTGTATCAGTGCTGCCCTTGTTTGTCTTACCAAAATTCAATGCATCACATTCATCCAAATTAAACTCAATCTGCCACTCTTCAGCCCATTGATCGAGATCTCTTCGTAATGTTAGATAACCTTCTTCACTGCCCACCATACCACCAATCTTGGTGTCATCCACAAACTTACTAGCCACGCCTTCGATATTTTCATCTAAGTCATTTATATAAATGACAATCAAAAGTGGACCCATCACTGATCCCTATGGAACACCGCTGATTACAGGCTTCCAGTCCGAAAAACAGCCCTCCAACATCGCTGTCTATCGCCTGCCATTAAGCCAATTTTGTATCCAGTTCATAAGCTCACCCTGAATGCCAGGTGATCTGACTTTATAAAATAGCCTACCATGTAGAACCTTGTCAAAGTTTTACTAAAGTTCATGTAAACAATGTCAACTACTTTGCCCTCATGAATCATGTTGGTTACTTCCACAAAAATCTCAATCAAGTTTGTGAGACGCGATTTCCCTTGCACCAAACCATCTGACTATCGCTAATCATTCCTTTCCTCTCCAAGTGCATATAAATTCTAACTCTTTAGAATCATTTCCAACAACTTGCCCACCACCTAAGTCAGACTCGCAGGTCTGTAGTTCCCACACTTCTCCTTACATCCCTTGTTCAACAAATCCACAACATTAGTCACTCTCCAGTCATGCCACACCTCATCCATAGATGATACAAATGTTTCTGCAAGGGGCCCACAATCTCCTCGTTAACTTCCCACAACATTCTGGGATACACCAGTTCAGGTCCTGGAGATTTATCTACCTTTATATTTTCCAAGACTTTCAGCAATGCCTCTTCTGTAATGAGAGTTATTTTCAAACAACAATATTTATTTCCCGTGTTCTCTAGCCTCCATTTTTTTCTCCACATTAAAAACTGATGTGAAATATTCATTAAATATCACTTCTGCCTCTTGAGGTTCAACACAAAGACAACCTTTTTGATCTTTAAGGGGCAATTTTTGACATTTGATATTATGTTAAATATAAACTATATACCAATAGCATCAGATGTGTCAAATACACTGAAGCTTTCGAAAAGCAAATGTCAAGGTTTAGGGGAATGAATTAATAGGGAGATTAGTTTTCTGTGGATTAAAAAGATACATATATTTGATGGGTGCTGTTGAGGGCTATCAGTCTGAGTTCCTATCAGACTGATAGCCCTCAACAGCACCCATCAAATTAAACTGCATTAAACTGAAATGAATTTTAACAGATTTGGAAAGTATTCTATAAGCCAGAGCACTTCAGATAATGTCACTTGATGTATCCTTATCAGTAGTGTGCCTCAGTTTGCAAGAGGGTATTAAGAGGTCCTGCAATGCTGCCTGTTCCATATCCTCACAGTATGTCATCCTGCTTTTTGCTAGTTGCTGTTATATTTCTGTCTGCCGTGGAGGCCCTGGGTCTTTTTTGAGATAGATCTGAAAAATGTTCCTGAAAGCCATTAGCTAAAAGCTTCCCTGTGGCTTTGTCAGGCTAATGTTTAAATAATGAGAACAGTGACTCCAGTTTAATTGGCGAAGGTGCCGGTTCTGAGTACTTGCATTTCTCCTGACTTGACTTGTTATGTCTTGAGGGTGTCTGGACTAATGACACTACCTGCAGTCATCTGCACTGTACAACTTCCCACAGGTAGAGCGCTCTAAATGCATCTGAATTCTGTCTGCACTTTCCCCCCGTCGAAATCTGAACAGCCTGGCTCACTGGAGTTGCTAGTCATTGCTATTTCCACCATGCTTGTTGGAAGCATTTACTTTGATGGTGCTTGTTACAGAGACAACATACAGAGATGCTCCAGCTCCTTCAGAATTAATGATCATCAAAAGATATAAAGTGGCACTCACATAACAAGAATGAGTGGCATTGAATGTCATATGTTGCTTTACTCCGCAAAGATATTCCAAAAACATCAACATCCTCCAGACAGATATAGCAAAAGTGGTTCATGTGATTGTTGGGATGACAGGTAGGCTGAACTGATAAGTTTGGAGGTTGTAGCAGGAACTGACGAGAATATTTCTGTGTATCACATTTAATGGATATGGACTGGTAGCACAGTGGCTCATAGCGCCAGGGACGTGGGGTTGATTCCAGCCTCGGGTGACTGTCTGTGTGAAGTTTGCATGTTCTCCCTGTTATCTGTGTGGATTTCCTTTGGGTCCTCAAGTTTTCTCCAGGTGCTCCAGTTTCCTCCCACTGTCCAAAGAAGTGCAGGTTAAGTGCATTGCAATGCTAAATTGCCTGTAGTATCCAGGGATGTGCAGGCAAGGTGAAGTAGTTATGGGAAAGGGTGGGTCTGGGTAGAATGCTCTTCAGAGGATTAGTGTAGACTTGATGGGTTGAATGGCCTTTTTCCAAACTGTCACGATTCTATGATTTAATGGATATTTCTGTTCATGAATGACTGGAATTCATACATGCATTTGAATAACAAATACAGCGGAAGTAGTGAAAGAGAGCTGCCCTGCTCAGCATATATGTGAGAACTAATGTTGTGTCTTCTGAAGGTGTTATTGTAGATGAGAATTAGTGGGGGTAAGGATAGATCTTCACGGGATACCAAAGTTAATAGAGGAACCTGAGGAGAAGCCATTCTTTGGCTATGATTAAAATCTACCAACGTACAATATAGGAGCAAAAGTTGACCATTCAGCCCCTCAAGACAGCTCTGTGATTCATCATGACCATGACTGGCCTGTTTGTTTTTGAATTTCACATTCTCATCTACTCCCAATAACCCTCCATTACCTTGCCTCACAAGAATCCTCCATCTTAAAAATATTCAATGACCTTGCCTCCACCCACTTCTGAGGCAGAGTTCCAAAGTTGCACAACCCTCCAAGAGATAAAAATTCTCCTTATGTCTGTCCCAAATGAAGGCAATAACTCAAGAAGTCCAACAGGAAAGAAACATCATTTATTGTTGATCACCAAAAATGGAGCCATTACAAGTGGTTTATATAGGCTAGTCCCAAACCAGAACAGGTAATTCTGGAGACCCATCCTTGCATCCACTTTGTCTTATTTTCTGAGCGAGATAATTTCCCAATCAACCTGTCCAGAAATGTTATGACAAACCTCAAGCTGAGACTTGAACCTAGGTCTCCCAATTTAGAGATATGGACTCTACCACTGCACCATAAGAGCCTTCCACTGGGTTTGCTTTACTTACATATCCAGAAGTGTTCTTACGTACAACCGAACATTTTTTTCTCATCACCATGACGTTTTATTTCTACTGTTAACTACCGCCAGTAAATGACCCGTGCAGCCAATTGGATACTTACATGCAAAGCCTATCATAGGCAATGCAAACCATCAAATGTGAAGGAGAGGTAGGTAGAGGGGGAGGGGGCAAAACCAAAATGGAGTCGGAGGGGGAAATATAGCATTACATTAAGTGTCCATCTGAGTCTGCTTTTTATTATAAATCAGCCAGTTCCGAGATGTTATTACACACCTCTGGAGCAGGTGGGTCTTCAACCCAGGTGTCCTGGCTCAGAAGTAGGGACTCTGCTACTATGCCACAAGACCCCTAAGTCTTTTTTGTTAATGCAGAAGTGTTATCAAACACACAACTGAACGACTTTCCCACCACCAAATCACCATGACATTTTTTGAGTTTTTAACTATTAACCACCATGACTAAATACCCCTTTTAGCCACTGACAAAAAAAAAACACTGCTGTGACTCAGATTGAACCATGGTTGCAGAGAGAGTTGGGTTAATGGTTGGACTTTCAGGATAGGGGTGACGATTGCAAAGTCTGAATGACAATACCTGAAGAAGGAACTCAGCGGAATGTCGGGTAATGAGAAACTAGATGGGAATATGTTTGAGTAAACAGGATGCTGGTCTCATGGACAAAAGGAGCTGAGAGACGGTGTGGGAGAAATAGGGGAGTAACTGGAAAACAATGTAAACTCAGGGATAGGGGAGGTAGAGGGTGGGGATCTTTACAACAGCAACAAAAACAATTTACATTAGATAGTGCCATTAATGTAACAAAACATCCCAAAGTGCTTCACAAGCACCCAGTAAAGCAAAGTTGTGAGTCTGGATCATGTAAGGCAATATTAGGTCAAATGCTGAAAAGCTTGATCAAAAAACTATATTTTCAGGATTGCTTTAAAAGATAAAATCCAAGTAGAGAGGAGGAGAAGTGGAAGGACATAACTCCAAACCTTGGGGCAAATCAGTTGAAGGCATGGCCACCAATAGTGGAGAAATTAGAATTGTAGATGCATAAGAAAATGGATCAGAGGAATGTAGATTTTTTTGGAAAATATGGGACTGGAGCATGATAAAGAGGTATTGATGGGGGGAAGCGATGGAAGGATTTGAAAATATGGAAGCGAGTTTTAACAACAAGACCTTATTTGACCAGGAGTCAGTGAATACAGGGCTAAAAGGGAAACAAGACATGATGCAAACTAAAACACAGGCAGTAAGATTTTGGATGATCTCAAGTTTTTGGAGGATAGAATATGCGAGGCAGCCAGGCGTGCAGTAGAATGGTCAAATCTACAAGTAACAAAGCCAGAGAGGGTTTCAATAGCAGCTAAGCTGAGACAGAGTGAAGTTGAGACATGTTATGAAAGTGCAAAGAGGTGGTTTTAATGAAAAATGGACATGGGATTAGAAGGTAACCTTAAAATCAAATGTGACACTATTGTTCTGATCAAACTGGCCTAATCTCAAACAATTGCCAAGGAAGGAACTGGTGACAAGGGAACAGATTTTGCATGGACAACCAAAATAGCTTCAGTCTTCTCAACATTTAATTGGAGGCGATTTCTACTCATTACGATGGAATGTCCAAAAACAGACTGATAACTTTGTAACAGTGGATGAGTCAAGGTAGTTGACCTGGTGAGTTACCAAAAGGGCATGAAATGGCAGAGGCATTTGTGTGGATGGTCTCAATCTTCAGTGATAAATACATCCATAAACTTCTTAAGTGTGGAGCTGGAGGAACACGGCAGACTAGGCAGCATCAGAGGAACAGGAAAGTTGATGGTTCGGGTCAGGACCCTTCTTTAGACTCCATTTTGTTTCTTTTACCTTTTAGGTTTTAGACACATTCTCATTTAGCTTTCAGGTGGCAGCTGTTCATCATTCTACCATTCACGCATCCTTTAGACAAGGATCTCATTTCCGTATTCATCTAATTTGTCTTATGCCACACTGCCTTTTGTGATTCTTTTTGTATGTTAATACATCACGAACATCCCATTTTGTTCACTTTTCCACTCTCTCTCCCTTTACTTGCTTATAACCGATCAGTGAGAGTAGGTCCTGATAATACTTTTCAGGTGCAACCCGATGTTGACTAAATTAATGGTGATGAATGGCGCATGGACTTGTAGTAGTCATCGATTTGGAAGGTGTTGTCTGAGGAGCCTTGGTGAATATCTGCAGTGCACGTTGTAAATGGCACACACTGCTGCTACTGAGCATTGGTGGTGGAAGAAATTAATGTTTGTGAACGCGGTGCCAGTTAAGTGGACTGTTTTTCCCTGGATGGTGGCAAGCCACTTAAGTGCTGATTGAACTGCCCCAGTCCATGCAAGTGGGGAACATTAGCTTTAACACAGTGTGGAGCTGGAGGAACACAGCAGGCCAGGCAGCATCAGAGGAGCAAGAAAGCTGACGTTTTGGGTCGGGTATTTATCACATTCCTGACTTGTGCAGAAGCTGAACAGGCTTTCGGAAGTCTGGACGTGGGTTACTTGCAGCAAGATTCCAAGCCCTTGACCTGCTAATCTGCTTCGGCTGCAGAATATTGCCAGGAAAAGGGGTGGAGGTAATAGAGCAGGCATGGAGTTCTTGGAAGGTCTTCTCAGTGGCTGTTTGAAAGGAATTAAGACCTATCTGAAATTGGATCTTAGATGAGTAATTGACATGGAGAGACAGTCGATGGATCCTCTGGGAGTGTTAAAGCTGGACGTAATCTGCACTTTATCAAAGATACCATGTAAACCATGGGGAGTCATAGAGTAATAGGGTCATACAACACGGGAACAAGCCCTTAGGTCCAACCAGTCCATGCCAATCATGTTCCCTGCACTTGGCCCATATCCCTCCCAACATTTCTATTCATGTACTTATCCAAATGTCTTTTAAATATTGTCACTGTACCTGCTTCCACCACTTCCTCTGGCAATTCATTCCACACACAAACGACTCTCTGTGTAAAGAAGTTGTCCCTCATTTTCTTTTTAAAACTTTCTCCCCTTACATTAAAAATTTGTCCCCTGGTGTTGAACTCCTCCACCCCAGAGAAAGACTCTTGCTATGCACCTTATCTATGCCCTTCATGATTTTATAAACCTCTATAAGGTCACCGCTCAACCTCCTACATTTTAGTGAAAAGTGCCCCAGCCTATCCAGCCTATTTTAATAACTCAAACCCTATTTGTAGCACATCCTGATAAATCACTTCTGAATCCTCTCCAATTTAATAATATCCTTCCTGTAGCAGGGTGGCTAGAACTGCACACAGTACTCCAGAAAAGGCCTCATCAATGTCCTGTATAACCTCAAATTAATATCCCAACTCCTATTTTTTTGGCTACTCGTTTGTAGGATGTGGGTGTCCCTGGATGGCCAGCATTTTTTGCCCATCCCTAGATGCCCTTGAGAAGGTGGCGGTGAGCTGCCTTCCTGACCGCAGTAGTCCTCCTGCTGTGGGTTGACCCACAATTCCAGGATTTTGACCCAGTGACAGTGAAGGAACAGCAATATATTTCCAAGTCAGGATGGTGAGTGGCTTGGAGGGGAACTTGGAGGTTGTGGTGTTCCCATAAATCAGCTGCCTTTGTCCTTCTCGATAGAAGAGGTTGTGGGTTTGGAAGGTGCTGCGTGAGGATCTCTAGTGAATTTCTGCAGTGCATCTTGTAGATAGTACACACTGCTGCAACTGAGCGTCGGTGGTGGATGGAATGGATGTAATGCAAATCAAGCGGAATGATTTGTCCTGGATGGTATGAAGCTTCTTACGTGTTTGTTTGGAGCTGCACTCATCCAGGCAAGGGGGGAGAATTCCATCACACTCCTGACTTGTGCCTTGTAGATTAGAGACAGGCTTTGACGACTCAGGAGGTGAGTTACTCGCCACAGTATTCCTAGCTTCTGGCTTGATCTTGTAGCCATAGAAATCATAGAATCCCTACAGTGTGGAAACAGGCCCTTCGGCCCAACAAATCCACACCGACATTCACAGCATCTCACCCAGACCCATAACCCGTAACCCACCTAATCTACACATCCCTGAACACTATGGGCAATTTAGCATGGCCAATCTACTTAGCCGGCATATCTTTGGACTGTGGGAGGAAACTGGAGCGCCCAAAGGAAACCCACGCAGACACGGGGAGAATACGCAAACTCCACACAGACAGTCATCTGAAGGTGGAATCGAAAATGGGTCTCTGGCGCCGTGAGGCAGCAGTGCTAACCATTGTGCCACTATGCCACCCCACGCAAAGTGTTGAAGTCATGGCTAGAATCCTACAGACCTGGCCAGTGTGGGGATTGAACCCATGACCTTGGCATTATTAACACCACACTCTAACCACCTGAGTTAACCGACCTCTATTGTGTTTACGTGGTGAGTCCAGTTGAGTTTCTGGTCAATGACAACCCACAGGATGTTGATAGTGGGGGATTCAGTGATGATTACATCATTGCATGTCAACGAAAGGTGGTTAGATTGTCTCTTATTGGTGATAGTCATAGCCTGGCATTTGTGTATCGCTTGACACATGTCAACCCAAGCCTGGGTATTGGCCAGATCTTGTTGCGTTTGAACATGGACTGCTTCAGTATCTGAAGATTCATGAATGGTGCTGAACATTATGCGATCATTGGCGAACATCCCCACTTCTGACTTTACAATAGAGGGAAGGTCATTGATGAAGCAGCTGAAGATGGTTGGGCCTAGGACACTACCCTGAGGAACTCCTGCAGTGATGTCCTGGAGCTGAGATGATTGGCCTCTAACAACTACGACCATCTTCCGATGTGCCGGGTATGACTCCAACCATCGGAGAGTTCGGCCCCTGATGGCCATTGATTCCAGTTTTGCTAGGGCTCCTTGATGCCACACTCGGTCAAATTCAGCCTTGATATCGAGGACTGTCACTCTCACCTCACCTCTGGAATTCATCTCTTTAGTTCATGTTTGAACCAAGGCTGAAATGAGGTCAGGAGCGGTGGCCCTGGCAGAACCCAAACTGGGCGTCACTGAGCAGGTTATTGCTGAGCAGGTGCTGCCTGATCACACTATTGATGACACCATCCATCACTTTATTGATGGTCAAGAGTAGACTGAGGGGACGGTAATTGGCTGGGTTGGACTTGTCCTGCTTTTTGTGTACAGAACATAACTTGGGCAATTTTCCACATTGTCGGGTAGATACCAGTGTTGTAACTGTACTGGAACAGCTTGGCTAAGGGAGTGGCAGATTCTAGAGCACAAGTCTTCAGTGCTGTTGCCGGAATGTTGTCACGGCCTATAGTCTTTGCAGTATCCAGTGTCTCCAATTGTTTCTTGATATCACATGGAGTGAATCAAATTGGCTGAAGACTGATTTCGATAACACTCATGACCACAGGAGGAGGCCGTATTGGATTGCCCACTCAGCACTTCTGGCTGAACCTTGCTGTTTTTTGCTTCAGCCTTATCTTTTACAATGATGTGCTGGGCTCTTCCAACATTGAAGATGGGGATATTTGTGGAGCCTCCTCCTCCAGTGAGTTGTTGAATTGTCTACCACCATTCACAACTGGATGTGGCAGGACTGCAGAGCTGAGATCTGATCCGTTAGTTGTGGGATCGCTTAGCTCTGTCTATCATTTGTTGCTTTCACTGTTTGGTATGCAAGTAGTCCTGTTTGGTGGCTTCACCAGGTTGATATCTCATCTTCAGATATGGCTGGGGCTGCTCCTGGCATGCCCTCCTGCAGTCTTCATTGAACCAGCGTTGATTCCCTGGCTTGATGGTAATGGTTGAGTCGGGGATATGCCGGGCCATGAGGTTACAAATTGTGCTGGAGTGCAGTTCTGCTATTGTCGATGGCCCACTTCGCCTCATGGATGCTCAGGCTTGAGTTGCTAGATCCGTGCAAAGTCTGTCCTATTTAACACGGTGATAGTGTCACACAACACGATGGAGGTTATTCTCAATGTGAAGGTGGGACTTTGTCTCCACAAGGACTATGCGATGATCACTCTTACCAATTCTGTGATGGACAGATACAACTGCAGCTGGCAGATTAGTAAGGATGAGGTCAAATATATTTTTCCCTGTTGTTGGTTCCCACACCATCTGCCGCAGACCCAGTGTAACAGCTATGGCCTTAAGGACCTGACCAGCTTGATCCGTAGTACTGCTGCCGAGCCACTCTTGGTGGTGAACACTGAAATCCCCCACAAGGAGTACATTATGTGCCCTTGACATCCTTAGTGCTTCCTCTAAGTGTTGTTCAACATGGAGGAGTACTGATTCATCAGCTGAGGGAGGACGGTATGTGGTAATCAACAGGAGGTTTCCTTCCCCATATTTAACCTGAAGCCATGAGGCTTCATGTCAATGTTGAGGGCTCCCAGGACAACACCCTCCCGACTGTATACCACTGTGCCGCCCCCTCTGCTGGGTCTATCCTGCCTGTGGGACAGGGTATGTCCAGGGATGGTGATGGTGATTTCTGGGACATTGTTTGTGAGCTATGGTTCTGTGAGTATGATTATGTAAGGCAGTTGCTTAACTAGTCTGTGAGACAGCTCTCCCAATTTTGGCAATAGCCCCCAGATGTTTGTGAGGAGGACTTTGCAGGGTTAATAGGGCTGTTTCTGCCATTGTCTTTTCTGTGGCCTAGGTCGAAACCAGGTGATCCGTCCAGTTTTATTTCGTTAAGACTTTGTAGTGATTGGTACATCTGAGTAGCTTGCTAGGCCATTTCAGAGGCAGTTGAGAGTCAACCATATTGCTGTGGGTCTGGAGTCACACGTAGGCCAGACTAGGTGAGGGTGGCAGTTTCCTTCCTTGAAGGGCATTAGTGAGCCAGATGGGTTTTTTCATGGTGAAAAGTAGATTCTTAATCCCAGACTTTTTAGTTTTAATTATTGAATTCCAATTTCCCCATCTGCCATGGTGGGATTCAAACCCAGGTCCCCAGAGCATTAGCTGGGTTTCTGGATTAAGAGTCTGGCAACAATATCACTCGGCCGTCACCTACCTCCATACTTAAAGGTCTGAGCAATGAAGGCAAGGGTGCTAAATACTTTCTTTATCACCCTGTCTGCCTGTGATGCAAATTCAAAGAATTATGTACCTGACCCCCTAGGTCTCTATGTTATTTAACACTACTCAGGGCCCTACATCTAATTGAATAGGTCTTGCCCTTGTTTGTTTTACCAAAATGAAAAACATCGCATTTATCCAAATTAAACTCCATCTGTCACTCTTCAGCCCATTAGCATATTTGATCAAGATCTCTTTGTATTCTTAGATAACCTTTTTCACTACCCACTATACCACCGATTTAGGTATCATCCACAAACTACTAACCATGCCTCCTATATTCTCATCCAGATTATTTATATAAATGACAAACAAAAGTGGACCCTGTACTGAGATAGCAAGGTGTAGAGCTGGATGAACACAACAGGCCAAGCAGCATTAGAGGAGCAGGAAAGCTGACATTTCGGGCCTAGATCCTTCTTCAGAAATGGGGGAGGGGAAGGGGATTCTGAAATAAATAGGGAGAGGGGGGAGGTGGATAGAAGATGGATAAAGGAGAAGATCGGTGGAGAGGAGACAGACAGGTCAAAGAGGTGGGGGTGGAGCCAGTAAAGGTGAGTGTGGGTGGGGAGTTAGGGAGGGGATAGGTCAGTCCAGCGAGGATGAACACGTCAAGGGGGCGGGATGAGGCTAGTAGGTAGGAGATGGGGGTGGGAGGAGGTTTGGGAGGAAGGACATGTTAGGGAGGTGGGGACAAGCTGGGCTGGTTTTGGGATGCGGTTGGGGGAGGGGAGATTTTGAAGCTTGTGATGTCCACATTGATACCATTGGGCTGCAGGGTTCCCAAGCGGAATATGAGGTGCTGTTCCTGCAACGTTCGGTTGGCATTGTTGTGGCACTGCAGGAGGCCCAGGACTGACATGTTGTCTAAGGAGTGGGAGGGGGAGTTGAAATGGTTCGCGACTGGGAGGTGCAGTTATTTGTTGCGAAATGAACGAAGGTGTTCTGCAGTACGGACCCCAAGCCTCTGCTTGGTTTCCCCGATGTAGAGGATGCCACATCTGGAACAGCGGATACAGTATACCACATTTGCAGATGTGCAGGTGAACATCTGCTTGATGTGGAAAGTCTTCTTGGGGCCTGAGATGGGGGTGAGGGCGGAAGTGTCGGGGCAGGTGTAGCACTTCCTGCGATTGCAGGGAAAAGTGCCGGGGGTGGTGGGGCTGGTGGGGAGTGTGGAGCGGACAAGGGAGTCACGGAGAGAGTGGTCCCTCCGGAAGGCAGATGAAGGTGGTGAGGGAAAAATGTCTTTGGTGGTGGGGTCTGATTGCAGATGGCGGAAGTGTCGGAGTTTGGTGGGGTGGTACGTGAGGACGAGGGGGATTCTGTTTTGGTTGCTATTGCGGGGAGGGGGTGTGAGGGATGAGTTGCGGGAAATGTGGGAGACACAGTCTGTTGTAAGTAAAACATTACCAAGTGTAATTCTGTAGTGAGTGAGTCAGACACAGCTTTATTTACAAAAGCTTTGAGGAGAATCAAGGACCTCAAAGGGGCCTCACTAAACTTCTCAGCTATTACCGACGATTTTAAAGCTCATATACATTTGCTGTTACTCGCCACCCTCCCCCCAAGTCATGTACACAGTTCTTTAATCTGTTCCAGGCGTCTCACAGAGTGGGTGAAGGTTAGCGCTGCTGTTGTTTTTCGCGCGCAGGATCTTGCTGTTTCAGCGGATGTTTCCTCCCCAGGTTCGGTCAAAAGTCCACTTCCTTATCAGAGTTGTTGTGTTGTTAACTTTTTACTGACTCCTTCAGTCCCCCCTTGTGGTCAAAGTCATGAGTACTCATGGCCTCTAGACCATTTACAGCCATATTTTCAGTGTCTCCATATCACCCATCAAGGGACGCTCAACTGTCTTGTCAGTGCGCACACTTGCACCTGACAGAATCCTTGCAATTAAAATTTTACAGCACGAATTAAAGACGGCCATAACAACACAGCAAGAAATAACGATTATAATCAGTATAATCAAAGCATGCATTAGATATGACCCCAAGATCCACCTAGGAACCATTCGAGCCAACCGTCCCCTTCCTTGGGGCCTTGCCTGAAGTCATCAAGCTGCTTTCTTACATCACTAATGGCTTGGGTGACGTTATCGGATTCATCCGTAACATGTGTTATACACTTGTCCCCTACTGTCGTGCACACTCCGCCCTGCTGGGCTAACTGATAATCGAAGGCATACCGGGTCTGCTGCGCATAGAGTCTTAACTCGGCAAGTTCTCGGTTTATAGCATCCAACCCCTTTGCCGTGCTATTTCTCAAGATAGTCAGTCTGCAGACAAGGTAGTTCCTATTCTTGGCACTGATGACTCCTGCTGTTCCCCCCAGAGACAGGGCCCCAAGGAGCCGATAGCCAAGTGAGGACCCCAGTGTTACCGGGTCCTTCCAGTCTGCACAGAATTTTTCGCTGATGGCTCGGGTCACTATCTTCCTACGGGTGTGTCCTCTCTGGGGGCATGGGACGGTAAGCGGTCCTATTGTCCCCACTGCAGAGAGGACTGGGAGGGTTGGTGTGGCTGTTGTGAAGGTCCCATTGAGGAGGAACACAAAGCCTTTCTTGGCTCAATAGCATTTGACCTCCTGATTATTATTCTGCATGAACTGTTTGTACCACCAGTTCCTTGGCTGGCTGGAGTTTCCACCTGACCCCACCAGTTGGTAGGTATCAAATGGATTCGTCCAGGTGGCTGAACTAACATGTGTCCCGTTGCACTGTCCACAAATAAACTGTCTACCTGCAGTTACGTTCAGACATCTTTGCTCATTACAAGTGCACTTAAACAGGCCTTTGTTCACTTGGCAATGTTGGCAGGAGCACTGCGTCTGCACACAGGAGGCGTTCGTGGGGGACTAGAGTGTATGCGCACCCCCATCCCTGTTCTGAGAAGCAAAGCGGGTAACTTAGCGGGTTTGAACATGTTGTGCCGTTCTTTCACCAATTTCCTATACAATTGGGGGGCTGTATCCTATTTGAGTTTATCAGCTCTACACATCTCCCATGTATACCTCGTCGGTAGATACTGGTTTGGCCCACACAGGGCGCGTCTAACGTATCTGTTGTATATAGGTCAAAGAGGGTCCATCCAGGGTTGGCTACAAACAACGCCTCGACTGATTGGGCAAGTAGGTAGCACACCATCCGATTACCGTGTAGATGTATGTGGGTCTTGTAAAACAAGTTATCCTATAATCCCGATACCCCTGCAATCATGACAATACAGAACACCGCGGCCATATATATCATCTTAGACATGATTAAACTCAGATGGTGAAACTGTATCTTATCACTCTATGTTAACAATGTTCCAAAGGCTATACCGCCCACGCGCAACTTCCCACGCTCCCGATCAGCTTGCTTGGAGGTCTAGTAGAGGGTTGTCCTGTGAATAAAACATATCATTTTGGATCTCAATTGGTGTCTGCATATTCTTTAGTTTGGGACCAGTGTTTCCAGACGCCCTTCCCTCGCAGATCTGTGCAGGTGCAAGTGTCTTCACTGATGATAACTTCATAGGGGCCATTCCATTTAGGGGCGAACCCAGGTTTCCCGTGTAGGGTCTTTACCATAACCTTGCTACCTGCAGATGGGACTTTGGGGCAATTCTCTAATTCCCTTGTTCATCTTGTCCTTCCTGATTGTCCCTCACTGTTTTGCGCAACGCCTTCAACTGAGTGCTTAGTTCTAGCGCATAGCCTCGTATTCTACCTCAGAGTGGGCTGACGTTGGAACCCCCCGTTATGATGGACACTGGCAGTTGCATTGCTCTGCCGGTCATCAATTCGTATGGGGTTAATCCGGTTGTGCGGCTCGTGGTAGCCCTTAGTTTCATCAGCATCGCAGGTAGGACCTCTGTCCATCGTTTACCAGAGTCTTGCATAGTTTTCGCCAGGGAAGTTTTAAAGATTCTGTTCATATGCTCCACCATGCCCGAGCTTTGGGGATGGTAGGGTATGTGGAATTTCTGTTTAATGCCCATCAGCTGGCATATGGTTTTTACCACCCTGCCAGTGAAGTGGGTCCCCTGATCAGAGTCAATCTGGAGCTGCTCCCCCCCCTACCTGGGGATGACTTCTTCAGCCAGGATCCTAGCTACTGTGTTAGCTGAACAATTCTGAGTCGGATACCCATCTGGTAAATTGGTCAATAATTACCAGGCAATATGTCTTCCCATGGGATTGGGGAAGTGGTCCCGTAAAATCTATCTGAATATGTTCCCAGGGGCCCTTTGGGCGTGGCTGGTGTCCCATTCTGATCTTGACGGGCCTGCCCCGGTTGTGCTGGGCACACGTCACGCAACGGTGACAATATCGCGCTATGTCCCTGCCCATGCCTTTCCACCACCATTCTTTCCCAATGCTGGTAATCATGGCATCTCGCCCCACGTGGGACATGCCGTGGTGTAATTGCAGGAGGGTGTGTTGGATGCACTAGGGGGCCATGACCAGACACCCTTTCTGTCCAGTTTGGTCTCTTGTGCCTTCCACCCAGCGTGTTCTCCCTCAGGGGTGTCTGCAAGTAGCTGGGTAATACTAATGGTGGGGCCATCCTCAGCAAATGTGGCTGATAAGGGTTGGATATCCTCTGTCTCCAGGGCTGACTGAGCTGCTTTACCAGCATTTCTGATGAAGGGTTTAGGCCCGAAACGTCAAGTTTTCCTGCTCCTATGATGCTGCTTGACCTGCTGTGTTCATCCAGCCCCATGCTTGTTATCTCTGCTTTACCAGCAGCCTGGTTCCCCTTAAAAATGTGCCGCTTGGGATTTTGTTTATCCGGATCCCTCTGGTGGGCCTTGACCTTCAGCACCACAGCTTCCGATGGGAGCTCGCTGGCCTCCAGTAAGGTCTCTGTTATTTGTCCATATTTGATCGGGGTGCTCACCGTGGTAACAAATCCCTTTCTTCCCCAAACAATAGTGTAATCATGCACAATTCCAAACACATATCTACTGTCAGTGTAGACATTAGCCCCTTTTCCTGCCGCCTCCATGAAGGCCTGGGTCAGGGCAACCAGCTCTGCCACCTGGGCCGATAGGCTTCCTTCTATCCTTCCCACTCAGACCACTTGTAGGTCTGCGTTAACTACATCCTGTTTGTGGCGACCCATGTACATATTTCCGCGAACCGTCCGCAAACAGGATTTCGTCTGGTACCTCCAGGGGCACATCTTTTATCCTACTTTCCTCTACCTCATCATCTACATTCCCACATCTGTGTGCCTCACCATCTCCTAATATGCCTTCCGCTGGGTTCTCCCGGGTATCCCGCAAAATGATTATAGATTTGGTAGGTGGTAGAAGGACCGCTTCCCACTTTGCCCTTCTCATGTTAGAGATGGACCGTAATTTCCCCATATTTAACATTTCTACCAAGGTGTGTTTAGTGTGAAAAATAATATTCCCTGTCATTACTATTGGGTCACTAATCCTCACAGCCCATGAGGCACAGTCTAAGGTGGCTATACACCTGGGTAAACCATTCACCATGGTAATCGTGTTTAGCTTGGGCTGCGGCATCAGCCTGACCAGAACCGTCCCCCATGAACCGCCACTTATCTTGCAGGCAAGCCGCTCGGACAAGTTGGTGTATATCTCGTAAGTGTAAATTGGTGCTCCACCCAAATAGTGTCTAATTTGGCCCAGAATTTAGCATTTGTGCTTCTAGGTTGTAACCTTCCCAGGGACGCCAATATCTGTTGTCTTTCTCCTGGTGTGAACGGCTGATATCCAGCGGTTGGGGCTGCCAGGGTCCTGCCCCGGGTTACCGGGGCGAGGTTAACTTCCTCACTCAGACTCTCCTCTGGTGCAGTGGGCCCTTCCCTGGGATGGTATGGGGGCAAAGGCCCCTACTGACCCTCTGCTAAGAACTGGTTCCTTTTTTCCTAGTTCCCTAATTCGTGATTCTAGGATCCTTTTTCCCTCCGTCCACCTCCTCGTGGACTCTGATGTTTGCCCTATAAGGCCGGCCAATTGGTGTACTAAAAGGACTGCGGTTTTCTTAGTCTTATCTTTCTTCTGTCCCAAGAGCCAATCTTGCTGTTGTTCTAGGGCCTGGGACGGATCCCATCCCCCCTTTTTCATCTGTTTAATGAGTGAATGTCTATCCGTCATATATTGATTAATGAGACACCCTGGGGGTCCCCATTGATCTTCCTTCCCCTCCATGATAAATGATAGGTTCATACTCACGATCTCCCCCGATCTCTCGACTGCGTTTAACCCACCGGCCACGTACTACTCGTGTTTTCCCACCGGCCGCGTCTCACTCAGAATCGTCCCTATCGGAGTCCGGCAATGCCTATTGTGGGAATGATCAAGTCCCCGTATCCCACTTATTTCAATTTTCCCTCGGCGGTCTCACAACATTACACTCTCAGGCTCCGTTTGAGTATCACATCCCAGGTACCTCTTCTCCAGTCTCTACACCCACGTCACCTTTGCGTGCGGGATTTCCCCTCTTAACAACCGGTCTAAGGCTGCGTGTTAGAGATGGGTACCTCCTTGTCCGATTTGCTCAACTCAAATGACAGACAGTCTCACATTCACACTCAACAGATTATTGAATACTGTGGTTCAATTCACTTAAATTGTGTCTGGTATCCTGTCACGGTATCCGGGCTGTGGCCATTCTGCCCGGTCCATAGACAGGATCCTGCCGACTACGCCAATTTGTTGTAGGTGAAACATTACCTCATATAATTCTGTAGTGAGTGAGTCAGACACAGCTTTATTTACAAAAGCTTTTAGGAGAATCAAGGACCTCAAAGGGGCCTCACTAAACTTCTCAGCTATTACAGACGATTTCAAAGCTCATATACATTTGCTGTTACTCACCACCTTCCCCCCTAAGTCATGTACACAGTTCTTTAATCTGTTCCAGGCGTCTCATAGAACGGGTGAAGGTTAGCGCTGCTGTTGTTTTTCGCTCGCAGGATCTTGCTGTTTCAGTGGATGTTTCCTCCCCAAGTTTGGTCTAAAGGTCCACTTCCTTATCAGAGTTGTTGTGTTGTTAACTCTTTACTGACTCCTTCACGATCGAAGACGTTCTCGACCATTGTGGGGTAGGGATGTTGCGGTCCTTGAAGAACGAGGACATCTGAGATGTTCAGGAGTGGAATGCCTCAACCTGCGAACAGATGCAGTGGAGGCGGAGGAATTGGGAATAGGGGATGACATTTTTGCAGGAAGGTGTGTGGAAGGAGGTGTGGTAGCTGTGGGAGTCAGTAGGCTTGAAAGGGATACTGGTTTCCAGGTGGTTGCCAGACACGGAAACAGAGAGGTCCAAGAAGGAGAGAGAGGTATCAGAGATGGTATCAGAGATTCTCTCCCCTTCCCCAACCACATCCCAAAACCAGCTCAGCTTGTCCCGGCCTCGCTAACCTGCCCTTCCTCCCACCTATCCCCTCTTCACACCTCGAGCCCCACCCCCACCTCCTACCTATTAGGCTCGTTGCTCCCGCTTGACCTGTCCGTCCTCCCTGGACTGACCTATCCCCTCCCTAACTCCCCATCTACACTCACCTTTACTGGCTCCATCCCCGCCTCTTTGACCTGTCAGTCTCCTCCACCTATCTTCTTCTTTATCCATCTTCTATCCGCCTTCCCCTCTCTCCCTATTTATTTCAGAATCCCCTTACTCTCCCCCGTTTCTAAAGAAGGGTGTAGGCCCGAAACGTCAGCTTTCCTGCTCCTCTGATGCTACTTGGCCTGCTGTGTTCATCAGCTCTACATGTTGTTATCTCAGATTCGCCAGCGTCTGTAGGTCCTACTATCTCTGGACCCAGTACTGATCCCTGTGGAACACCGCTGTTCACAGGCCTCCAGTCTGAACAACAATCCTCCACCATTACTCTAGGTCTCATACCATCAAGTCAATTTTGTATCCAATTTTCAAACTCACCCTGAATGCCATGTGATCTAACTTTACTGATTAGTCGTCCATACGGAACCCTGTCAAAGGCTTAACTAAGGTTCGTGTAAACAATGTTTACCACCTGTCCTCATCAATGTTTTTTGTTACTTAGAACATCTAAGAACATAAGAACATAAGAACTAGGAAAAGGAGTAGGCCATCCGGCCCCTCGAGCCTGCCCCGCCATTTAATAAGATCATGGCTGATCTTTGAGACTCAGCTCCACTTACCCCCAATAACCCTGAATTCCTTTACTGGTCAAAAATCCATCTAGTCTTGCCTTAAAAACATTCAGTGAGGTAGCTTCAACCACTTCACTGGGCAGGGAATTCCATAGATTCACAACCCTTTGGGTGAAGAAGTTCCTCCTGACCGCGGTCCTACACCTGCTTCCCTTTATTTTGAGGCAATGCCCTCTAGTCCTAGTTTCACCTATTAGTGGAAACAACCTCCCTGCCTCCACTTTATCCATTCTCTTCATAATCTTATGTGTTTCTATAAGATCTCCCTTCATTCTTCTGAATTCCAACGAGTATAAGCCTAGTCTACTCAGTCTCTCCTCATAATCCAACCTCTCAACTCTGGAATCAACTGAGTGAATCTCCTCTGCACCCCCTCCAGTGCTAGTATATCTCTTCTTAAGTAAGGAGACCAAAACTGCACACAGTACTTCAGGTGTAGCCTCACCAGGACCCTTTACAGCTGCAGCATAGCCTCCCTGTTTTTAAACTCCATCCCTCGAGCAATGGCAGACAAAATTCCATTTGCCTTTTTAATTACCTGCTGCACCTGCAATCCTACTTTTAGCAATTCATCCACAAGGACACCCAAGTCCCTCTGCACAGCATTGTGCTGCAATTTTTTACTATTTAAAACATAGGCCATTTCGCTGTTATTCCTACCAAAATGGATGACCTCACACTTATCAACATTGTACTCCATCTGCCAGACCTTTGCCCGCTCACTTAGACTATCTATATCCCTCTGCAGACTTTCAGTGTCTTCTGCACACTTTGCTCTACCAATCACCTTATTGTCATCTGCAAATTTTGACACACCACACTTAGTCCCCAACTCCAAATCATCTATGTAAATTGTAAACAACTGAGGTCCCAACACTGATCCCTGAGGCACACCACTAGCCACTGACTACCAACCAGAAAAACAGCCATTTACTCCTCATCTTTGCTTTCTACTGGTCGACTAATCCTCTATCCATGCCAATACATTACCTGTAATACCGTGCAACTTTATCTTATGTAGCAGCCTCGGTGTGGCACCTTGTCAAATGCCTTCTGGAAATCCAGATACACCACATCCACAGGTTCCCCATTGTCCACCATGCAAGTAATGTCCTCAAAGAATTCCACCAAATTAGTTAAACATGACCTACCCTTCATGAACCCATGCTGGGTGTTCCCAATGGGACAGTTTATATCCAGATGTCTTGCTATTTCTTCCTTAATGATAGATTCAAGCATTTTCTCCACTACCGAAGTTAAGCTAATGGCCTATAGTTACCTGCTTTTTGTCTACTTCCTTTTTTATACAGTGGTGTCACGTTGGCTATTTTCCAATCTGCGGGAACCACCCCAGAGTCCAGTGAATTTTGGTAAATAATTACTAGTGCATTTACTATTTCCCCCATCACCTCTTTTAGTACCCTGGGATGCATTTCATCAGGGCCAGGAGACTTGTCTATCTTTAGCCCCATTAGCTTGCCCAGCACTGCCTCCTTAGTGATAATGAAAGTTTCTAGGTCCTCACCTGCTATAACCTTTTTGCTATTAATTTTCGGCATGTTATTTGTGTCTTCCACTGTGAAGACCGACACAAAATAACTGTTTAATGTCTCAGCTATTTCCTCATTCCCAGTTATTAAATTGGCCTTCTCATCCTCTGAAGGACCAATGTTTACCTTTGCTACTCTTTTACGATTTACGTATTTATAGAAACTTTTGCTGCCTGTTTTTATACTTCCTCAAGAAACTCATTCAAGTTTGTGAGACACGATTTCCCTCACACAAAACCAATCTGACTATCTCCACTCAGTCCTTGCCTCTCCATATGCATAAGTCCTACCTTTTAGAATCACTTCCAACAATTTACCCACCACCGATTTCATACTCTCAAGTCTGTAGTTACCAGGCTTCTCCTTACACCCTTTCTTAAATAAAGGCACATTAGCCACCCTCCAGTCTTGATATGTGCCTAGAATTCTCCAAATGAGATATTCATTCCCAGCCTCCCCATTTAGAACAATGTACCTGCGAAGTGCTCAATCAGCATTGGACAGCAAGGTTGAGTGAAGGAAAACAGGCAAGACAGCCCTTATTAGGGATCTTCTAGCACGCTGGTAGTGTCCCTACACCTGAACAAGGAGACCAAGTTTCAAGTCACATCTGTGTAATAACATTGCTGAACAGGTTCATTGGAAAAATGGGTTAACAAAATAAACAGACAGACCTCATTGGAGTGGACACTTTAACTTACAAAATGTTGGTCTTCACCTTTTATTTGTGTGTAGTGACAGCAGGATCTAAATATTTATGGACTCGTCAGGTTTGTTTTATTGAACAGTCATCCTGACACTTTTCACACTTGATGGGCAGCTGGCTGCATAACTTTAAGGAAGGGAATAACTCTGTAACTAAGGCCAGCAGATACTGCACAATAACTTATTCAGAAAGAAACACTGAAACACTCTAATTATTGTCATTGCATCCCATCAGTTTCTCAACTCAACTTTTGGCAGGAAAAAGATGGAACCCTTCAGGGAATTTTGATGAAAATTTATGCAGGAAAAATTCCATGACTAATACATCGGTAGAACCAGACAACAGATTTATTTTGTTTTACATAATCTTAAGGATTAGAATGTCGCTTGATCTGTTGTGAAATGTGATTGCAATATTTTGTCTTCAACAAATTGCGTGTTGGTCCATCCAGTGTTCTTCTTGATTACACCTTTATGGACAACCAATTAACAGGTTGACATGGACTCCTGTGTGGGAGATTTAAACACAGTTATTAATCATTTGGAAATAATTGCTGTATTAAAATAGCACAGGCAGAGGAATTATGCAAAGTTTTTAAGTAGTGTTTTAAAATTAGTGAGGAAATTAAACCAAACTAGTGCTACAACAAATGCTCTCATAGGTAAATGCTACAATGAGTGCCAACTATGTACATTTTCCACCACTCCCTGAAACTGTAAAAGATCTCATACGTAGAAGATTACAGGGATCCCGATTTATCAATGTCTGATTTACAAAAGCTCGTGCTTATGATCCCCATACAGGGTTGTAATTTTAATTCCCATATGCAAATGTTTCCTCTGCTTATAAATGGCAATTTTATATCATCCTGCATTGTTTTCTGACTTCTGTACCAATCAACTTGCGAATGGGGACTCCGGAACAGAATCTGTTCACAAGATGATGATGACCCATATAAAACAATAAATTACCTGTTTCTTACCAGTCCAAAGATAAAATTAAGGTGATTGCTTCTTAAATTTTCCTGTATGCTTGCAATCATCAGGAGAACCTTAAGGTTGTGAAAAGCGCAATATATATAAAGACCCTGAGCTTCCTGCTGCTTGCCATTTCAACATACCACCATGTTCCCTGGCCAACATCTCTGTCTAGGGGTTACTACAGAGCTGCAGAGAAGCTCAGCGCAAGCTGGAAGAACAGCACCTCATTTTCTGCTCGGGAACCATGCAGCCTTCAGGACTCAATGCTGAGATCAATAATTTTAAGGTCTGAGCACCTTCTCCCATGTCCTTAGCACAGCCCTCAGGCACCAGGCCTTGTCATCACATAGGCTTTTACTATAGCCATTCCAATTAACAGCTATTAATTCTCCCAGGCTGACATTTACCTATTCCTTTGTCTGCCCAGCTGTGTTTTTTCTCTCTGGGTTCCGTCTCCACTTATCATTTACTCCTTGCTCCTTCCCCACTCTATCTTCAG
This sequence comes from Ginglymostoma cirratum, assembly GCA_024137785.1. Lineage (NCBI taxonomy): Eukaryota > Metazoa > Chordata > Chondrichthyes > Orectolobiformes > Ginglymostomatidae > Ginglymostoma > Ginglymostoma cirratum. Next base: position 84,246,442 of record JAHRHZ010000144.1, read on the forward strand.
CACATATACCAATTCTTTTCCCAACTACAAGAAGGGTCCCTGCAGCCAAAACGTTAATTCGGCTTTCTCTACACAGATGCTGCCAGCCCTGCTGAATTTCCCAGCGATTTCTGTTTTTGTTGTTGTTGGTAAGGCTTTAAAGTGTCAGGAAGTGATTGCTAATTTCTTCACAGCGAAACACAATTTACGTATTAGCAGTTAATTTGTTTTCTGTGACACTGTACTCAAAGACCATTTCCTAACAAGCAGAAGCATTCAGGCCCAAGTATAAACTTGAGAATGAGAGGAGGAGAAATTTCTTCACCCAGAGAGTGGTGAGCCTGTGGCATTATCTACCACAGCAAGTGGTTGAAGCCAAACCATTGAATGTTTTCAAGAGGTAGTTAGATATAGTTCTTAGAGATAAAGGAATCAGAGAGTCTGGGGAGAAAGCAGGAACAGGGTACAGAGTTAGATGATCAGCCATGACCAAATTAAATGATGGAGCAGACTCAAAGGACCGAATAGCTTATTCCTCCTCTGATTTTCTACGTATCTGTATTAAGAACCGATCCATTTGTTTTATTTCATCTAATTGCAGTCTGACCTTCTCAGGGGATAGATTGAGCTCTTTTTTGTCCATGATGTACTGGAACTAGACGGGGTGCTGAGGAAACTCACTGAGTTGATTCTGGAGCTGAGAAGGTTGGCTTATGAGGAGAGATTGAGTAGACTGGTAATATACTCATTGGAATTTAGAAGAATGAGGCTGGGGGAGTCTTACGGAAATGTAAAACCATGAGAGGAATGGCTAAGATAGAGACAAGGAGGTTGTTTCCACTGGTGGGTGAAACTAGAACGAGGGGGCACAGCCACAAAATAAGAGGCAGCAGACTTAGGACTGAGTTGCAGAGATATTTCTTTACCCAAAGGGTTGTGAATCTTTGAATTCCCTGCCCAGTGAAGCAGCGGAGGATACCTCGCTGAATGTTTTAGGGCAAAGATAGATGGATTGTTGAACAGCAAGGGAATTAAGGGTTATGGTGACCGGGTGGGTAAGTGGAGCTGAGTCCATGAAAAGGTCAGTCATGATCTTTTTGAATGGCAGAGCAGGCTCAACAGGCCATATTCCTGCTCCTATTTCTTATGTTCTTATGTGAAAGTGCAGACGGTGGGAGGGAGGGGTGAAGCAGTGCTGCGTTTTCTATCCAGGGCCAATAAACCAATATCCAAATAACCTCTGGATTCTGACCCCTTGCTGCGCCAACAACAGTGGCATAAAGTGACTTCGAGTTGCAATGGCTGTGAGTGGCTTAGCAACCGACTGGCACAGCCTGGAGGTGAGAAACATTTCCATCGGCTTATTTTCAGATGGCAGCCAATGACACAACTTGTTGTCTGGCGCTGAACAGCAGAGGGTTTAAAGACCAAATCACTCACTCATAAGGGACTTCAAACAAAATGCTCAAACAACAGGAACTTTGTGCTGGCCTATGGCACCCCTCATTTCACTTTCTTTCCCATTCAAGACTTATTTCAAATCAGCTGTCCCAATAGAAGCATCTCCCCACTGTATACTGTCGCATCCCAAATCATGTGCTCTTCCCTTCCTTCGTTATTTTAATCAACCTGATTGGATATGTTTTAACACACTTGTGGGGCAGGTGAGACTTGAACCCACATTCTCCTCGATTCTGTCTTTCTCTTGCCTGTTAACAAACTCTTTCAACAAGCCTAACCACTTTCATCATTTGTAA